>CAUYQG010263489.1:0-21845 GCA_963574415.1 Tarsius wallacei
AGTGAGTGAGTGCCTGTGTTTGTTGGCTGTGTGACATTGAGCAAGTCAGGTAACCTCGCTGCCTCAGTTTCCTCATCTTGTCAAGTGGAGATGGTAATACCATATATGGTCACAGAGTTGGAGGTTTTAAAGAGTTGCTAATGTGCAAGTACTAAGCAGTTACAATGAGCAGATTTTGCATCGTTACCTTCGATGTGTTCTACTCCCCCAGAATGTAAGTTGCAGTCTGTTTTGCTCCCTCCTCTGCCCAGTGCCTAGTGGCGTCTCCAAGTCAGTGTTAGACAGGTGAACGCACTGAGTGCTGGGGGTACCGCCATGGCCTCATTTTGTCTGGTCACAGTTGGTGCTGCACCCAGAAAATGACTCTTGACAGTCAAGCCCAGAGAGCTCGACGGTTTGCTTCTCCCTCCTCCCACAGAGAGCTAAGAGCTCCGGTTCCTCCCTAATGAAATCAAAACCTTGAGTCTGCATTTCTCTGCCAGCCTGCCCAGCTCCTCCGACCTCCGCTGCTCCTGCCAGGAGGAGGGCATTTCTCTAGAGGCTCTTGCCCTCCTTTTTCCCCAGCCATCGCTCATGGACGCTTGCCCCCTTCGGTCTTTTCCCCTTGCGGCAGGACACAGCACGGCCTTTTGAAGGCTATGAGGTCAGCCTGTAGACCTCACTCTCCAGCTGCTTTCTGTCTCTGACTGGACTCTGTCCCGTCTGCTGCAGGGCCTTTGCACATGCTCTTCTCATTTATCTAGAAAGTCTCTCTTATAAGCTGTTTATCCTTCAGCTCAGAGTTTGAAAGTCATCTGTTCAGGGACTCTTTCCTGTGCCTGCCCTTCATGTAGCCAGAGCTCTCCCCACCTTGCTGAGCACAGTCTTCAGCATCTGTCATGGAAGACGGGGACAAATGCAACATAACACTTAAGCGGGGCCTCTGGAGCTGGGCTACCTGGCTTTCAATCCAGCTCTGTGGTTTTTCTAGGTATGTGACTGATGGAGCAAGTCACTTCATCTCTCAGGCCCCTTGTTTCCTCAGCTGTAAAGTGGGGACAGTGACAGCACCTACCTCCCAAGACAGTTTCGAGGACTGGAGAAGTCAGTGCATGACCGGACACCCAGGACAGTCCTGTTACAGTGATTACTGTTGTCAGTGTTCCTGAGGGTGTCACTTCTCAGTGAGATGAGCCTGGGCTCTCTGCGCGCATGCAGTCTGGGTCTGCTCCTCCCACAGTGAAGTATTCTGCACTGGCCCTGACCCTTTGTTGACACTCAGCCATTGCTTGTAGAGAACAGGAATGTGTCCCAACCCATGGTGGCCTGGGATGCTGCACACCCAGGCTCTCACTCTGAGAACGTCACCTGGTGGAGCAAGCGTGGTGGGTGTGGAAGCCTCCGTCTGTGGAAGCCACCTCTGCATGCTCACACCCACACAGGAAGCCTAGCAGCAGGGTGTTATTTTTATAGCCAGGTAGAAAAAGCGGTGAGTTTTGATGTCCCATTGGAACTCAGCTCCTACTCTCCAGCCTTGCTGCATGGAAAGTAGAATTTTCTTTGAAATATGCATAAGGCAGAATAACCCAATCTGTGCCAGGCGCAGTGCTGAGTGACGTATGTGCTTGTGTTACTTGGTTTACTCCTCCTCTTAGGAGGAGAGGTTGCTGTCCCTGCTCATCAGTGGGGAACCCAAGTCTCATTGCTTGCCCCCAGTTTTGGCAGGCTGCTAGAGTGGCAGAGGCAAGGTAGGAATCCCGGCTTGGCTCCCCCAACCCAGAGCCCAGAGAAGATGAGCAAAGGTAGGATGTGTGTATGGAGGGCCGGCAGTGTAGCAGCCCCATAATCAGGACAGGTGACCCAAACCTGAGGGGCAAGGTTCGTTCCAAGGCTCCACAGGTTGAGGAGGGGACCGTCTGCACAGGGCATCCTGCAGTCTCAGGGTGGGCTGAGGCCTTTGTGGAGGAGAGACCCAATCACACCTTTCTGGGGACTGGTGGGCAGCAGCCAGAGTGTGCAGGCATGTGGCCATGACTCATCTGACACTTACTTTATACCAGGGACGGTGTCAAATGCTTTAAATGCATTTTTCCTCAGTTGACTCCTTCGAGCAACCGCAGGAGGTAGATTCTGACACATGGATTTTATAGTGAAGGGCGGAGGCTTATGTAGGTAAAGTAACTTGGTTGGAAACATGGAACAAGCAAGCCAAGAGGCTGGCATTTAACCCAGGTCTGCGCCCCTTCAGAGCACACAAGAGTAGCTTCCGTAGGCTGAGGCGAAGAGGGTTGCTATTCAGACATGTGCCTGGTGCCCCTGGCAGCACCAGAGGCACTGGCCTCCTGGGAACAGCCAACAGCATCTTTCAGGCACATGCAAGAGTGGAGACCTAGCATCCACGGCCACCTCCTGCCTGCCCAGTCTGCCGCTGCCCTTTGCTCTGCAGGGCTGTGGGTCTCATTGCCTGCCTGCCAACCTCCCTCAAGGCTGGTTGTGTGTTGGTGCTATAAAGGATGCTAGACATGCTTCCTACCCTTCAGCGCACACGTGGTAGGAGAAAGCACTCTTGTGCGTGTAATATCAAGTAAGACAAAAAATGGCTGGAAGATGCTGCAGAGATGCCAAGGGCTGTGGATGCTGAGGGTGGACTGGGGACAGAGAAAGCACTCTGTGGGAAGAGGTAGACGGGATTTCTGAGACCAGGACAGGGAGGATGGAGACCCGAGGAGGCCCAGGGCCATCAAGAGAGCTGCCACTTCTTGAGCACTGCTGTGTGCACCACAGGCATTGTCACCTCAGTCCTCACCCCGAACATGACCCAGGTGGTATCTTCATCTCCATATTGCAGAAGAGGAAACGGAAGTTAGGAAGGTTGGGTAACCTGCCCACATGAGTAGTATAACCAACGATCTAGACCTGGGTTGTCTGAATTCTGAGTTGTATAGGGAAGCACGGGGAATGAGGTTGGGAAGGCAAATGAATGTTTTCCTTTTTCTAATTTTGGAGGTAGGCTTTTACTCAGTCACCAGGCTGGAGTGCAATGGCATGATCATGGTTCGCTGCAGCCTTGAACTCCTGGGCTCTGGTAGTCCTCCCACCTTAGCCTCCTGATTAGCTGGGACTATAGGCATGTGCCACTGTGCCCAGCTAATTTTTCTATTTTTTTGGTAGAGATGAGGTCTCACTTTGTTATACAGGCTGGTCTTGAACTCCTGGCCTCAAGTGATCCTCGCACCTCACTGGGGTTCTAGGTGTGAGCCACTGTGCCTGGCCATGAATCTGTCCCTTAATGAGAACCTGCTTTGTGGACCCCCCACCCCTTAGGGCACTTACAGTTGCGGGGGGGGGGGGGGGCAAGGGAACAGAAGATGAAATGGAACCAAGAGCCAGGTGCTAAGATACCATCTGTCCTCCAAGTCACAGCTGGGTCGGGGGAAGCTCGTAGTATGGGCATCTTGGAGGCGCTGTTTGCCATGTTTTGAGGGGTGGGTAGGTGCTAGCTATATGGCGAGGCAGAAGCAGGGCAGAGGTATCCTTAGCTGGGGGGACAGCACCATGCTGCTGGGGGGAGCCTCCGTCTCCCTGCTGGAGAGGGGCGGGCAGCGGTCTAGCTGCCCACTGTTGCTCCTGTTTGGGTTCAGAAAGCAGCCTCATGCTGGGGCCATGGTGTGGGGCCACATGTTAAGGTGGCTTCTTTGTCTGGGAGGGAGCCTTGTGCCAAGTCTCTCCCTGAGCAGGACTGATGCCAATTGTCAAAACACACGTACTTGGCCAGAGGCTCCGCAGAAACCCTTGTCCCCCACATAGCCTCTGTCTTCACCTGGGCATAGAACATGTGCTTGTATGCCCCTGATGATCTGCCCACTTCCATATTGGTCTCTGCAGATTGAGGGGATCGTGGTGGAGCGTAGGGTACAGGGGTTCCTATAAGAAACAGAGACTTGGGTTTTTCCCAGACCCTGCTATGGGAGGGTGAGCAGCTGGGTTTCCCGGAAGGCATCTGGGCATGTTGGCGTTAACTGATGTGAGATGAGATGCCTCTGTGGCCTTGATGTCTGATGACACCCCAGCTTGCAGAGGGCTGAGTGGCCAGTCACCACCAGGTGGCTGAGTCCCTGAACTCGGGTGTTTTGCCTTTTTTATCAATCTGTTTGGGTTTGGGACTTAGACTCTTGTTTAGGACCCTCCCTGCCTTCCAGCTGGTCCTCAGAAACTTCTTCCTTAGATATGGCTGCCTAACCCTGGGGCTCCTGCCTCCTGCTTGCCTTCCAGCCCCCCGTAAGATGCATTGGATCTTAAGAATTAAGAAGGTCTAGGCATAGCATGCTCTCTAGGGCATCTGGTCTGCAAGAGGCTAAACCACCTGCTCAGAGGGTCTATACACCTGGCTTTTCCTGGGAGGGCTTGCTGCTGACCACCTGAAGAAGAGAAACTTTAGAAAACCTTGAACTTGCAGGAGCTTTTCTTCTCCAGCCACTTTCCTGTCCCACGTGACACGTGTGCCTGTGATGGGAGCATTGCAGCCCGAGCTCCTACCTGTGAGGAGTGCCCAGTTAGGGCCTCTGGTCAGTCTGGAGGATGAAGGACTGACCTTCACCATGAGAACATAAGCTCCTTGAGGGCGGGGTCCCCCCGTTTCCATACCACCAGGCCTGGTGTTCAGTCATGTTTGCATGACCGAGTGTGCAGGCACCTGCTCTGTCTGATGCCTCAAGCTGCTTCCTCAGGGCGGCTCATTGTTGTAGAAAGAGTAAATCCGGGCTCTGCTACTTGCCACCCAGGTGATAGTGCGATGGGTGGTTCACCACCCTGAGCCTTGGTTCCTTCACATCTGCCTGCCAGGGACACTAAGAAGATAGAAATAGCGTATGTAAAGAGTGGAGACTAGGCCTGGCCCCAAGCGAGTGCCCTACGGTGGTCACTGTCCTGAGACCAGGGCTGTGGCCCAGAGCGTGTGATGGGGGGAGAGCCCCAACTACTGAGCTAACGCGCCATGCCACCTTGTGTTCTTCCCCAGACCTTCACAGCCTGGTGCAACTCCCACCTGCGCAAGGCGGGCACGCAGATTGAGAACATCGATGAGGACTTCCGAGATGGGCTCAAACTCATGCTCCTCCTGGAGGTCATCTCAGGTGAGGCTCTCACTGACGCAGTGCATCCTCCTCAGGAACAGGTGCCCTGTCATAGCAGGTCTCCAGATGCTGCCTGCCCTGCTGTCCTGTTTGCTAGGGAGGAGGGTATGACCCTGAACAGCTACGCAAGCGCATATCTGGGTGTCGGCCTGTTGGGGCAGGAGCGAGTATCTTGGTGGGAACCTGGGGGCTGAGTTTTGAAGAGCAGAGGAAACTAAATCTCTCTCTCTCCCTCGCCCCCTCTTTTTCTCTGTGTACGTCTCAGGGGAGCGGCTACCTAAGCCGGAGCGGGGAAAGATGAGAGTGCACAAAATCAACAACGTGAACAAAGCCCTGGACTTCATTGCCAGCAAAGGTGTCAAGCTGGTCTCCATCGGGGCAGAAGGTGAGCTGGAGTTGGGGCAGCCAGGGTCTAGCTCAGTTTCCGACCTAGGCTCTGAGGCACGACATCTGCGTTCTGAACAGAGAAAGTTTTGTTGGTGGCAGGCATCGGGGTGCTTAAAGCCCCAATACATATTCAGCAGGATCACAAAGGCTGCCCTTGTTACATATGGGGCCTGCAAGCTCCCCCCACTGGTAGAGAAATCCAGGCGGGTGCAGTCCAAAATCAGGGAAGTCCGTCTCGCCCAGCCCCAAGGGCAGGCTGTTTCCGTGGTGGGGGAATGGCCTTGACTCGAACCTGCTCACCCTCACTGGTCCTCCTTGTATCAGGCCCAGCAGACAGTGACAGGCACGTGATGTAACCTCTCTCTGTGCCAGGAGTGCCATTGCTATTGTGCCCTGCCTGGTGTCTGTGGGCAGGAGGGAACATAGAGGAGAGAAGGGGACCACAGGCCCCACCCATGTCAGGCATCGAGACAGGGAGTGCACATCCAAAGGTTAGTGTCCAGACTTTGCTCTGGGGCACAGGCTTGGGGAGTTTGGCCTCTCACCACTCCAGGATCCTTCTGTCCCCATGTGGATAAGCAGGACCATAATCTACCACTGCCAGGCCCTCCCACTAGGGCAGCAGACTCGGCAGGGCCAGGGCTTGAGCTCACAGGCGCTGTTGGAGACAAGGCGAAGCCTGATTAAGCCCAGAAGTGCCCCAGCAGCCTGGGCTCACAGCTCCCCTCATTAGTCAGAGCAGGGTTTCTTCAACCTGACATCCATGTTGTCCCAGCTTTTAGAAAAACAAAGAAAACTAATTGCTGTTAATGACAGGGCTCTGAGAGTTTGGCCAAGACTCCAGGCCAGAATGTGTGTACTGAGTTCCAAGGCCCTGCCCCGCCTAGGACCTCTTTGAGGAGGGTTGCCAAGTGCTACATGCCACAGTTGAGGTGGTTGGTGTTTGTTAAAAAAAAAAAAAAAGATCAAAACCTAAAAAATTCAATCAGTCCTTGAGATTTTCTGTCCTTGCATGGATCTTTCCTCCGGGCTCTGCTCCAGCCTTCTGCTTCCCACAGCTGCATTTATTTTCTCAAACGCTAGTCTGTAAGTACAGAAGGGTTTTGAGAGAGGCCCGTGGCAGTCATCAGTTTTCATTTGGAGAAAAACTTGGTCTAAAACTATTCTCCATTCATGCCCAAGTTGGTCCATTCCCAATCCCTGTGACCATCGGGCCTTGGAACATAGCTGGAGGGTAGCCTAATGGAGGCATTCCTCAAGCTTCAGAATACCTGAGAGCCCCAGCCCCGTCCCTCATGACCTGGCAGTCGCAGGAACGTGGTTTCCTTGTCTGGGTTCTGAGGGTGGGCAGGAGCCGGAGACACAGCTGCAGGTCAGAGGAGCAGCTGGTGGATATGTCATGAGAGATGCCATCTTCCTCTCCTCACAGGGACTTTAAGCCCTCCATGACCAGCTTGCCCCTGTAACCATCTGAGTGTGGGAGCTGCACATCCCCTCCAGACTGTACCTGTCCCTCAGCTCTGGGGGGTTGGCCCCTGGGAGGTACACAGCCTAGATTTCCTGAGGGGAAAGCCGCTTCACCCCATACTGTGAAGGGACAGGTGACTCTGCTTGGATTTCGGGTCTGGAGCTCTGAACAAGAGACACTGGGTCCCTCCTCTGCCTCTGGGCAGCAGACCGAGCATATTTCCTCATCCTGAAACCTGAAAGCTGCTCTCAGCTATAGGCCCGTGGCTGTGCTGTGGGAGCTAGTGTGTCCCTCTGGTGTGTCCCTGGGGAAGGTGGGCCCCATCCTCTGGATGACCCCTCCACCTGCTTCCCAAAGAAGCCACCTCGGTTTCTGTGCCCTAGGATCAGTGACCAGGGTCTCTTGGAGTGACCCCTCACGGCCTTCTCTGCAGTTAGCTTTGGAGCGTGGCCATTCCCTTGGCCTCTTCCCATGAGTGGCCACAGCTGCAGGGCCCTACGTCTGCTGTGTTGAGATATAGGGAGCGTTGCCCCAACATGTCTGGCTGGTGGACTCTGGGGTGAGGAACTGACTTCCCACCCTAGCAGCAGACACATGGCTGCCCTGGGTCTTATAGAGCTGGTTTTTCTCTAGGTTGCTGAAGCTAAAAGATGCATAGTTCAAGGCTTTCTTTCCCACTCCCAGAATTCTGAGCGGATGTTTGTTTTCAGGTTAGTTAAGAAGGCGTGCAGCCTGGTAGCCTGGCCTCATGGCCTGCTCTCCCCTTCCTGACCTAACCGCAGCAGTATGTGTTCCTTTTTTCCTTTTGGTAGAGTCGGAGTCTTACTTGTTATCCAGGCTGGAGTGCAGTGGCATGATCACGGCCATCTCAGTCTCGACCTGCTAGGCTCAGTTGATCCTTTTGCCTTAGCCTTCCAAGTAGCTGGAACTACAGGCGAGCACCACCATGCCCAGCTAATTATTTTTATTTATTGTAGAAATGATGTCTCACCAAGTTGCCCAGGCTAGTCTCGAACCCCTGGGCTCAGGCAGTCCTCTTGCCTCTGCCTCCCAAAGTGCTGAGATTACAGGTGTGAGCCACCGTGCCCAGCAGCACGTGTTCTTCAAGGGCCTGTTCTAGGCATTGGGGATCCAGTGGTGAGCAGAGCAGCCCTGCCCTTAGGAAGGCAGACAGTAAACCAACCAATACGTTGTTACAGATGGTGATGTGTGTGAGAGCAGAGCAGGGCTTAGGGAAAAAGGAACCGAGTAAAGGATGGGGACATTCCTTGGGATGGGCAGTTAAGGAAGCCATTTTCAAGCTAGGTGTGGTGGCTGATGCCTGTAATTCCAGCACTGTGGGAGGCCAAGGAAGGAGGATTGCTTTAGCAGCATAGCCAGACTCCTTTATGAAAAAAAGGTTGGCTGGGCGGCGCGGTGGCTCACACCTATAATCCCAGCACTTTGGGAGGCCAAGGTGAGAGGATTGTCAGAGCCCATAGGTTCCAGACCAGCCTGGGCAACTTGGCGAGACCTCATCTCTACAATAAATCAAAAAATCAGCTGGGCGTGCTCGTGCATCTTTCGTTCCAGCTACTTGGAAGGCTGAGGCAGAAGAATCAACTGAGCCCAGCAGGTAGAGGCTGTGGTGACCATGAGCAGCGTGCCACTGCACTTCAGTCTGGGCGACAGTGAGACTCCAACTCAAAAAAAAGGGGGTGTTTTTTGCAAGTTAACGTAAAAGCAAAGCCTTGCAGGATGAGAAGGGCCAGCCATTTGAGGGAAGGAGAGTGGGGTGTACTTTGTGGGTGGACAGAAAGGCGTGAAGTCCTTAAGGCAAGAAAAAGCCTGGTTTTCCCAAAGCACGTGGAGAGGGGCAGGGACCTCAGAGCAGGCCTCCCTGTAGGCGGTTGAGGGGTGTGGGTTTCATCTTGGGCATCATGGAGCTTTCAGCAGGGGAATGACACAAGTCTGACGCACCTTTTAAAAATGACCACCCTGGCTGCTGGGGTATGTAGGAGGCAGCCGCATCACACTCTGAGGAGATGACAGTGCCTTGGATGAGGGTGGGGGGGCAGGGCTGGCAGGACATGGGCAGGCTCTCAGCAAACAGTAGTGCCGTTCACATTCACTGTTCAGGAGCATAGAGGGAAAAACAATCGTCTTTTGCCTTGAGGGCAGGACTGGGGTGCTTACCTTGTGTCAGGGGCACACCTGCAAAGGCGTGATTATGCACAGAGCAGTGAGTGTTACGAGGGGGGTGTCATGGGGGCCAAGCACCTGGGATAGATCTAACAGGAAGCAGTCTTTTGAGCAGGGTCAAGAGAATGAGCTGGCTGGGGAGCAGGAGGCCTTCGTGGCCAGAAGCCTGCAGATGCTCAGCAGAGGAAGGCTTGGAACATGCTACCCAGGCACACTTTCTCCAGGGAGGGTAGAGGGGGGCAGGCCTGGGTGGTCCAGTTAGAAGATCCTTCAGACCTGATCTGCAGAAGGGTTGGAAGGCTACTTTCATGGCGAACTCAGAACCACTCTGATTCTAACAGCCTTCTCACCCTCTGCCCCCTTCTGTATGTGCAGAGATTGTGGATGGCAACGCAAAGATGACGCTGGGAATGATCTGGACCATCATCCTCAGGTTCGCCATCCAGGACATCTCCGTGGAAGGTGAGAGACAGGCAGAGAGCCCCCTTTGTTCCCCACCCTTGCCCGCCTGGGTCAGGCGAGTGAGACCAGAGTTCCCCGTGTTGTCTTTGTGCTTCCCTCCTCTTCCCCACTTCTCTGTGGTCGCTTACAGGGCCTGGCCCTTAGTGGGAGTGGCTAGTGCGCTGCAGGTGAGGGGAGGCCCACGCCCCACAGCTTGCTTGCCTCCCAGCTCTGGTGTCTGCCTAGAGCTCACAGCCTCATCTCTGGACCCTCTCCCCACCCTTGTGATGCGGGCAAGGGTGGTTGGCCTCATTTTGCAGTCCAGGAACCCAAGTTACAGAATAGCCAAGTGCTAGAGTTGGGCCTGCGCCGGCTTTCTTTCCACTTGACATCCCCGTCCTTGGACCTGTGCCCCGTGGACCTGGTATCAGCTCAGGTCATCCAGGAGTGGATGTTCTCACTTCGTTCCAAGCCCCTGTGTGCACCACAGGATGAGCAAGGCCACCTGGGCTAGCATGCGGAGGGGCTTCCAGGCACCCAGCGGTAGTGATGACCAGGACACACATGTCCCCTGCCCTTGTAGAACTCCCAGTCTGTGAGGACAGCTGAGATGTCCACTGGGAGCAGAAGGGCTCCTAGGCCTTTGCACGACAGATTTTCACCTCATTCAGAATAGGCTGAGGCCAGTGCCAAGGGCTTGTCTGACTGTGTGCTGGTGGCGAAAGACAGTCTTAGTGGTCAGGCACATGGCACAGGTTTCAGTCCTCACACTGCTCCTTCCTGAGGCAGCTCTGGTCATGCGACTCTTTGAGACTACTAGCTTAAGCTGGCCCTTTGTATTGGCAGTTAGGATTGGCAGAGGCCTGTCCCACTCCAGAATGGGAGTGACTATCATTGCTACTCTCACTACTGCTGTTGTTAGGACTAATGTTCTCTCCCTCTAGGTTTTGTTTGAGCCCCAGGCCTGAGACTGAAAGTCCTATTCAACTTGGGCTGAGTTCTGAGGGTTTATTTTTGAGCCAGTGCTCACTGTCCTTGTGTGTTTTGCAGAGACCTCTGCCAAGGAGGGCCTCCTTCTCTGGTGCCAGAGAAAGACAGCCCCATATAAGAACGTCAATGTGCAGAACTTCCACATCAGGTGAGCACCTAGCTGACACCCCCCCCCCCCCCACCCCAAGGCCTCTTCCTAGGACCCGAGATGCTGTCTTCCCACCTGCCCTTGTGCTTTTGTCATGGCCTATGAGATGCCAGCCCTCAGTGAGTCCCTCCCCTGCCACTGGCCATGTAAACCTGTTGGAGGCAGTTACCCAGCTATTCTGGGCTGAAGGCAGTAAGGCCCGGCACTCCCGCAGGCAAGGCGACTCTCAGGAACAGCAGCAAAGCTCTTTGTTTATTTGGCACTCAAGAGAGATTGATCCTTAGAGTTTCTGGTGACTTTAGTGTTGGGGAAAATGGACTATGTGGCTACTAGGATGAACAGGCCTCAACCCGGCCATGAGTCTGCTCTCCCTGAGGGTGAGGGGGCATGCAATGTGTGCCATCTCCCCTGCAGTGGCCTTTTCAGTTCAAGAGGGCCTCATATGTGCGGTGCTTAGCAGGTGAACTAGCAGATGTAAAGTATTTGTCACATGTCAGGTGCTGGTCTAAGCATTTACTCATTTAATCCTTACAACAACCCTGTGAGGAGAGTGGGTACTGTTATTCCTGTTGTATAGACATGGAAACAGGTAGTATGACTTGCTATGGTCGTGCTGTCAGTAAGTGGAAAAGCTAGCATGTGACCTCAGGCTGCCTGGCTCCAGAGGTTATGTTCACAACCCCTCTGCCATACTGTCTTCCTGCAATGCCTGGCATATGCTAAACCTCAATAAATGAGATATCATCATTGCTGTGGTGCCCAGGACCATTCAGCACTCCCATGACAGTTGAGAGTGTCCTCCTCATAACCTTTGCCTTTCCTTCTGCAGCTGGAAGGACGGTCTTGCCTTCAATGCCCTGATCCACCGGCACAGACCAGAGCTGATTGAGTATGACAAGCTGAGAAAGGTATGTCTGGAGCTCCCCTCTGGCCCACAGACACTGAGTTTGATGCCCCAACTCTGGGTCACCATCCCATGCCCATCCATTGCCAGCTCCAAAGCTGAATTCTGTGCTCAGATGAACAGGCTGGGAGGACCTCATGCCGACTTTCCCAGACCCTTGCTCCATGGCTGCCTCTTGCCTCCCTTCCTCCCCTCGGGATTGTCCTGTCTCTCTCCATGGGCCTTGCAACCAACCTGGATTTATTTTAGGGCCTTGTCAGCCATGCCTTCTAACTCCCCTTCCTTAACTTTCTGGATTCTGGACCCCATTCCTCCTCTGCCCAAAGAGGGGTGGGGTAAGGATTTTCAAACTGTTATTGCGGCTCACATCCCCCACACAGGGTCCTAGTTTGCCTGTAGAAGCAAGTGAGACCCAGGCCTTGCTCTCTGGGAGCGCTCAGCATCAAGAGGAAGGCAGGATATTGGTGTCCAAAGCAGACCAACAACACACAAGGCCCTTTGCATGTGCGCGGGTCGGGGCGGGGTGGTGGGGTGCGGGGGAGAGGCGTGGGCTCCACCAGGGCTGCAGAGGAAAGCTAGGGCATCCTGAGCTGGCAGGAGCAGGTACAGGCCCTGAAGAAGGCAGCAGCTTAAAGCCAGGGAGGGCATTCCAGGTGGGAAGCACAGTTCCAACCACAGTGAAAGTGAACTGGGTTCTGGAGAGAGTCAGGGTGCAGTGAGCTAGGTAGTGGGGAGCCCATGCAGAAACTTTAGGGATTCTTCAGGGAGACTGGAATCTGGGAACTCTCAACTCACTCCCGCCCCCCGCCCCCATGCTCTCAGGTATGGACCAACCTCCCTGTCAAGGTGAAGATGGGGTTTCAGGGCAGGGGGCTCAGTTTGGGGCCCGGGTGGCTGGAAATTATACGAAGAGAATGCCACCTGCATTCTTCTAGAGAGAAGGCCCATAGTTTGCCCCCAAAGATTTCAGGAGGTGCTGCTTGGTAGGAGCTGAATTTATACAAGCTGTGCCTTCCTTCTCCCGCACAGCACAAGTGGCTGAGGACTGCCTCAAGAGACCTTCCAGCTCTGCCCCTCCCAGATCCCTCCCTTCCAGGCCAGCCCTGGTTCCCTCCTGCTCCTGCATCCTACCCTGACAAACATCTTCCTATTCCCCACCTGCCTCCTCCTAGGATGACCCAGTCACCAACCTGAACAATGCCTTTGAAGTGGCCGAGAAATACCTCGACATTCCCAAGATGTTAGATGCAGAGGGTAAGTATAACTCTTTTGTTCCATCAACACCATGTTTCGGGGGTGGGGATTCATATGTCTAGGCCTGGCTTCAGGCGAGGGTCTATAGGCATGTCAGAGCTTTGGGGAGACCTGGGGAAGCAGACAGTTCACTGGGGACAGTCGTGTCATCCTGGGAGACAAAGTAAGGACAGCCTGAGCCAGCTGGCTGCATTCAGGGAGGGCGACATGGGGAAGGGGGGCATGAAGGATCAGTTTTCTGGAAGCCGCATCTCACCGGGGCCCAGGGGCAGACTGGCGAGGTAGCAGAGGAGGGCTGACGCCAGGCTTCCTGCGAGCAGCCAGCCTCTGTCCTTTCTGCCTGCAGCAGGCGTAGAATATGGTGTCCGCCAAAGTGGAGTGTTTTGTTTTTTCCTTTTCCGGCTTTGCTCCACTTTCCAACCATGCGCCACCCTCAGCCAGGACCCATGTCTGTGGCCTTGGGTGGCCCTTGGAGTTGACTGTCCAGCAGCCCCTTGAGGCCATTCTCAGAGAGAGGAAGTGGCTTCGTTTTAATCTAGTTCCCACAACCTTGGCCTTTCCAGAGACCATGGTGGAGGGAGGGGCTAGGAGTGTGGCTGAGCCCACCCAAGTCATCAGGTGTCACTGAATCATCTCTGAGGGCCCCTTCTCCCCAGTATCTTGGCCTTGGGAGCCCGTGGATCCTGGTGAGTGACACACACCACACCCGCCCCACTTGGGCGGTTTAACCCTTGTTGTTCACTTACAGACATCGTGAACACGGCCCGGCCCGACGAGAAGGCCATAATGACCTATGTGTCCAGCTTCTACCATGCCTTTTCGGGAGCGCAGAAGGTACCGGGCAGGGCCAGGCAGGCCCTCCTCGCCGCCACTGCCCAATGCCGCTGCTGCCTCTCGCCTCCCTTGCTCACCTCAGTTCTCTTGCAGACGGCAGTGGCCTCTCTCCAACTGGAAGCCACTCCCCCACTCCCTGCACTGCCACACAGTCTTTGCCCACAGCATCCGTTGAGCACCTGGTCTGTGCCAGACCCTGAGGATACAGTAGTGATTGGAGCAGGCTAGGCCCCTGCCTTCAGGGAGCTTGTGTATAGTTGTTGAGAAACACAGCTGCCATGTCAACATGGCAAGTCATGTCATGAGAAGTGGAGGAGTAGAGAACGGGGCAGGATGGGGAGACAGAAATGGCTGGGGTGACCTGCAGCTGGGGCCATCCATGAGGAGGGATTATGTGGTGAGCGTTGGAGCCATGAGCGGGTGCTGCCAGATGAAGCCTGAGGCATAGACATTCCAGACAGAGGGCAAAGCAAGTGCAAAGGCCCTGAGGCCGGAATGGGCTTGGCTTGTTCAAGAAAGGGCTGGAGAGAAGTGAGCTGGCAGAGGAAAATGAAAGGCAGTGATGGGGCCAGACCCTGCAAGGCCACTGTCTGGGATAAGGAGTTGGTGTTTGACTCTGAGAGCCACAGGAGACCCTCAGGGTCTCAGGCAGTAGTACAGAGAAATCATTTAGCATTTGGCTCCTGCAGCCCCACAGATCTTCCGCTAGAGAGCTCATGGCTAGTTGTTCACAAACCCAAGCCAGGTTAGAATAGGAACGCGCTGCATTTGGACTCTGTCTCCATCTCAGCAAAACCTGCCGAGACGTGGCCATGCAGGCCTGAGTCGGGGTCTGGCTTCCAGTCTAGAGCAAGTGCTATTCCTCCCGCATGAGCCTCGGGCCGGGTCGGCCCGGCTGCCCTCCCCGCATCTTTCACTCTCTCCTGCCTCTCTCTCTCTCTCTCTCTCTGTGCAGATATTGTGGGCACTCTGAGGCCAGATGAGAAGGCCATCATGACTTACGTGTCCTGCTTCTACCACGCTTTCTCGGGGGCTCAGAAGGTGAGCTGGGGCAGGCGCACCCTCACTGCTAGGGCTGCTCACCTGCCTTCGCCATCGTGCTGGTGTCACCACCGTCCATCTGTGGCTGGAGCCCTGGCCAGGCCGTGGTCCCCCGCACCATGCGGACCGACCTTGTCGGGCTGTGACTCAGAAGGGTCACCTGGGGCAGGTTTCCCATCTGGCTGGTGCTGGACCTGGTGTTTGAATACAGCCCACCCTGGGAGGTGCACGGTAGCACCCCAGGCTCTGAGACAAGGAGACTGAAGCCCAGCATCACGGGATGGCAGAGCTAGGATCTGACCCAGCTGTCCCACCCCTCTCCTCATGGCCTGCCCCAGGGCTGCCTGCCAGCTCTGCCCTCTCACAGGGGAGCATGGGGCTTCTCTTCACTCCTGGCAGCTCCCTTTCCCTCCCACACCTCCAGGAAAGACTTGGCACGAGCACCTTGACCTCCCCTCTGGGGCTGCGCCTGTGGACCGGGCTCTCCTGGCCCTTGGACCCCCAGAAGCCAGGCAGGACAGTCAGAAACATTGGTTCCCAGTGGTGGCTCTCCCTGAGCCTGGGACTTCTGTTCCCTCCACTTACCTCGTGGTCTTCGAAATATCTTGGGCCACACTCCTGATTATTTAATTTTGTGTTGGCTGTTGGCAAGGATGCAGAAAGAAGGGGGAGGAATCAGTTTTTGTTTCCTGAGCACTTACTACATGCTAGGCACTCTCCAAGGACGTCACACGCCCAGGCTCCAAGAACATCCTGCCCGTGCCCAGGGATGGCGAGGTGCAGCTAGTGCCATTTAAGAGATGAGTTGAGAGAGGCAGAGAGCCGTTCCAAAAGTCATAGGACAGAGCTGCACCCCTGCTCCTGCGGTTGCCCTTAGAGCTCCGTGTCCAGCAGGCGCGTTTCCCCTGGGCAGTCTGACCTGACCCGCCCTGCCTTCTCTTGGTAGTGTGGCCTTGGGTAAGTTACTTAATTTCAGTTTCTCCGTTTGTGAAATGGGGATCACGCTGGTTGATACTGCCCCACAGGGTTGTTCTCAGAGTGAACTGAGCTCCTGCAGGTGAGGGGCTTAAAACAGCGGCTGCACAGCAGTACACAGGGAATCAGTGGCCTGCGGGTTGCCCTGCCCAGCCTCCAGGCAGACATGTTTTGTGGCCTCCTCACCTCCCACCCGCATGTGACTGGAGCTTGTTTTTGGAGCATTCTGCTGGAGGGCTCAGGCAGGAAGGGTGGGGGAGGCGGGGTGGGGATGGGCAGTGCTGGAAGGTTCCTCACACAAACTCCACTAACAGCGCGTTGGCTGTTGGACTTGCTGCTCAGGCCCAAGTCAGCCTCCCTGCCCACCGTATTGCCCTCACCGGGTTTTTCCTTCCACCCAAACTACCCCTCTGTGCTTAGAGCCCAGTTCCAGTGGGTGGCAGAAGGGAGGTCCTGAGGGATTTGTGGGAGTGGGTACTGGCAGGCGTCTGGAGGTCTTAGGGTAGCCGGGTCCAGAAGGCTTGTGGCCGGACCCTCTCGAGAGGGAGGAAGTGAGGGCCGGGCTCCCTGGAGCTGGCCCTGCTCCGACTTCTCCAGCTACAGTCCCAGCTTCCCCAGCTTGCCTCCTGGGGTTGTCCTGTGGAGCTCTTCTTATTGCTGCTGTTGTTTCCCCAGAGACTCAATCCAGCCTCTTGAAGGCGCCCTCTTCAGGGTTTGTTTTGACTTTTAAATGCAGGTTCTGCCCGGTCTGTCCTGACAGCTGACTTCTAGTCACTGAAGCACTCCCTCCTCGTTCCTTCATCAGACCTGAGCACCTACCACACACTAAGCCTGAGGTGGATGCCAGGACTCTGGTGAAACTAAACCCTTGCCCGGCAGCCACACGGCAGCAGAGTCGGTTTGAGTTTGGGGTGCCAGCTGTCTGCCAAGCTAGGGGCTGGTCTCGGTGACCTCCACAAGCTGCTGTGGCTGTGCTTTCTGCACTTATTTGGGGCTGAGGAGCCTCCTGGCCCTCATGTCTGAGGAGCACTGCCTGGGCCCCGGGTCTGTCCACAGCATGGTGTGGTGTGTGCGTGTGTGCTCACACAGGCCTCGGCTGCCCCTCCCGCCTGTCTCCAGGTGCTGTGTGTGAGGGGGGCTGGGCGGCGGGCACCTGCAGGGCCAGCTCTGAGCCACCTCCCAAGCCTCTCCGTTTTCCTTCCCCATCACTCTGTAGACCCTCCTCACTATTTCTGTTCCTGTTCTGTTGCCGTTTCAACTCCTCCTCTTGGACCCTTTCTGTGCTTCCTGAAAGGTACCTGGTCTCTCCTCTCCCCGTGTGCCCACCCTCCCAATGCTTTACACTCCCCAGCCGGGCGAGGCAGGACTTTCTCCTGTAGGTCTGGAGACTGTCTCCACACCCTAGAGCTAGGGACTGTCTCCACACCCTAGAGCTCATGAGCCCCGCTCCCTGCTGCCCCTTAGACTGTGATTTCTACCCACGTGAGCTCCTGCTAACACCCACCTCTGAGGGCAGGAGAGAGAAAGGGGCCAAGGCACCTCTGCACACGGCTCACCAGGCTACTCTGGGGCCCCCAGCACCCTTGCTCCGCAGTTCCTCCGGTCTTGGCCTCCCGTCAGTCTACCTTCCCACCAAGAAGAGACTCCTTCAGGGTCTCAGGCCCAGCCTGAACCACCCTCCTTTGTGTGAGGCACCCGAGCGCGAACTAGCAGTAGTAGGGGCTCCCCAACCCTTCTCACTGCCTCTAAGTCTGGGCTGAGAGGGCTAAGGGTATCTGGTCTACCTGGGCTGGGGGCATTTTGCAGTAAGTGGTGCCAATGCTGCCATGCCGACAAGACCTGTCAGACATGGCCACTCAGGGCACCATCTGCTGGGGCTGTGCTTCCTCTCCTTCCCCTCCTTGGGGAGTTCTGTGTGGGCCGTGGACTAGCTGCTTTCAGGGGCCCTTCCTGTCAGGAGGAAGGGTCACCAGCCCCCAGGCAGCCCTGACTGTGTGCTTCCCCTGCCCAGGCTGAGACCGCCGCCAACAGGATCTGCAAGGTGCTGGCAGTGAACCAGGAGAACGAGCACCTGATGGAAGATTACGAGAGGCTGGCCAGTGATGTGAGTGTTCACTCCCCACCCCGGCGGCCACCAGAGCTGTTGAGTGGGCTCACCTCTTGTTACCCTTGGTCTGAGATCACAGGTCTGGCAGTAAGACCTCCTAAAAAAGGCTGGAAGGGTCAGACTGGCGGTCACCATACCAGGCAGCTCCTGGATTCCCAAGCGTGAGTTCCTGCAGAGATGCTCAAGGACAGAGATTTCTGAATGCCTCATTGCTTTAGAGTCACCTGGGAAGCTTTTTTAAAATCTCTGTTCCCATGAACTCCCCTGGAGAGAATAGGGATGGAGAGGTGCCTGAGCTGACAGGATGGCAGGCAGGACACAAGTTTGTCATGCAGGCCCTGTGTAAGCACTTCGTGAGCAGGGTCTATCTGTTCAGTCTTCGCTGAACTCATATTACCTGCCCCTCTTTCCAAGCGAGGGAACTGAGGCCCAGGGAGGGTCTGGCGTGTGTCTGCCATGGAACAACCGGTGGGACAGAGAGCTGTGGTCAAACCCAGGCAGCCCTGCCCCAGAGGCTGAGCCTGATGCTTCTTTTGGGATTATGGGTGGTTGTACATCTCTTCTGGATTCTCTTCTTTATTTTTAAAATGTCCATCCTTAAAAGGTAAAAGCTGGCCAGGTGCAGTGGCTCACGCCTGTAATCCCAATACTTTGGGAGGTGGAGGCGAGAGGATTGCCTGAGCTCACGGGTTCAAAACCAGCCGGGCAACTTGGCAAGACTACGTCTCTACAAGAAATCAAAAAATTAGCCAGGCATGGTGACACACACCTGTAGTCCCAGCTATTTGGGAGGCTGAAGCGGAAGGACCTCCTGAGCCTAGCAGGTTGAGACTGTGGTGGCCATGAGTGTGCCACGGCACTCCAGCCTGGGTGACAAGTGAGACTCTGACTCAAAAAAAAAAAAAAGCAAAAGCCATCCAGACCCCCAAAGAGCAGTGACTGCTCTTCTAGAACCAGTGGTTCCCAGACTTGGAGATTTCATGGGCCAGGAAAATTAGCAAAAGTATGTGATGGCCAGCCTACAGTGGCCAACTTTTTATTTTGCCAAGTTAAGGCTGTTATAAAAAGAAAACTCTGCCATCTGTTGCCACCATCATTTCTCACACCAAGACAAGGTAAAAAAGCCTATATTCTTAGAACCCAGCCATTGCCAAGAAAGGGCAGTTGGCATCATGATGCATATATACACATAGATATTTTTGTCCTTGGTTTTCTCACTTTACCAGAAGTTGGCATTTGGGAACCACTTCTCCATACATGTTCATGCTAGAAAATAACTGATTTTCCTCTCCTCAAATTGTTCTAGAGTGTTCAATTTGTTTGCCTTTTTTTTTCTTATTGTGGTTTCACTCTGTTGCCCAGGCTGGAGTGCGGTGGCACAATTACAGCTCACTGCAGCTTCAGTCTCCTGGGCTCAGGTAGTCCTTCTGTCTCAGCCTCCCAAGTAACTGGAACTACAGGCATATGCCACCATGCCTGACTAATTTTTTAATTTTTTTGTAGGGAGGAGGTCTTGCTATGTTGTTCAGGCCGGTCTCGAACTCCTGGGCTCATGTAATCCTCCCACCTCAGCCTCCTAAAGTTCTGGGATTACAGGCGTGAACCACCATGACTAGTCTCGATTGCTTGTTTGTACCTTTCCTTACTCCATCAAAAATCTGAGTAGTTCCTAAAAATACGTGTTAGTTTCTTTTTCAATTTTATATTCTAATTTATGTCCCAGGCCCTGTGCATGCACTAGCCACCCTACAGTGAGTCAAGTGTGCCTGTTGGCCTTGCCCTTGAGGCACTTAGCCCAGAAACAGTGAGGCTCTCATCACGGAGCTCAGGGATGGCAGCAATGGGCCATAAGAAGGTAGGGGGGAGGTGTGAGTTGAGGCTGCCTCACTTAGATCTCAGGAAGACTGAGAGCAAAGGAATGAACAGGAAGTAACCAGAGGACAGTACAGCAGTTTGGGAGAAGGCACACATTCCCAGAATTCCAGGCTGTGGGAAGTCAGGCTGGTGGCTGGTGAGCAGGGGCAACCCCCAGGACGTGCCCACAAAGATTCAGATCCCATGTGCCCTTAAGCTGGAGGGCAGTCCTGCCAGCACCCTGAGGCCCCCTGCCCCATGAAGGCTTCTCATGGATCCCCAGCTCCTGGAGTGGATCCGGCGCACCATTCCTTGGCTGGAGGACCGCGTGCCTCAAAAGACCATCCAGGAGATGCAGCAGAAGCTGGAGGACTTCCGTGACTACCGGCGCGTGCACAAGCCACCCAAGGTGCAGGAGAAGTGCCAGCTGGAGATCAACTTCAATACGCTGCAGACCAAGCTGCGCCTCAGCAACCGGCCTGCCTTCATGCCCTCCGAGGGCCGGATGGTCTCGGTGAGTGTGGGGCTCTGGGGCCCAGGCGGCAGGGCCTGGTTGGGGACCTCGGAACCCAGGAGCAGCTGTGAGGGGTGGAGGCAGCTCGAGAGCACCCTGTGGGCTCGCTTTTTGGCCTGTGTAGTCTTTCCTCACTTGATCACGTGGCTTTGGGGGTATGGGGACTGAGGAAAGGGTGCACTTTACACAGGACCACATTCCCTCTATCCATCATTCCCCATGGCTTATACCCAGAGTTTATACCCACCTCGAAACACACCGTGGTTCATGTGGAATTGTGTGAATCCGGAACCCCAGTCTGCCGTGACTCCAGGATCTCCACATGTTTAAGGCGCTTTAGCGAGGGAGGGACCACATGCTCCCTAGCCCCATCTATGGCATTCATGCTGAATCCAGAAGACTTGATTGCACCTGCCACGTGCTGGGCCCAGTCTAGGCATCTGGATAGAGCAAAGTAGGAGACAGCCCATTTCTGCTGATGTCCCATCAGCGCCCCTCGGGAAGGCACTCCCCTGCCAGGTGTCCCCCACTCCCCTGTGATGGTCCCGCCCAATCCTGCCCCACAGGACATCAACAATGGCTGGCAACACCTGGAGCAGGCCGAGAAGGGATACGAGGAGTGGCTGCTGAATGAGATCCGCAGGCTAGAGCGACTGGACCACCTAGCCGAGAAGTTCCGGCAGAAGGCCTCCATCCACGAGGCCTGGACCGATGGTATGCTTCTTCCAGCCCCCTTGCTACTTCCCTGTCTCCGACATACACACAGCTTCTGCTGCGTCGGCTCTGTTCATCGGGTCCTTTTCTTGCTGTGTGAGGTTGTGCATGTCAAACATGCTGCTTTGGGTCTATCCAGCCCTAGGAAGCAAGGAACATTTTGGGGCAGGGTCCTCCTTATTGCCCGGTCTGCTTCTGGCCTCAGACACTACTTACAGGTGTATCCTGGAAGTCATCTGGGTCCCTAAAGGTCAGTCATTCAGGAACACAGCCAAGCACCCTCCAGCTCTAAGGAAGTGACCTGTGCCCATCTACTTGGCTGTGTCTTCCCTGAGGATGGGCTCCCCACTCCCAGGGCAAGTGTTTGGGTGGGGTTCTCCCATCCTTGGTGCCTTGTGTTCAGTCTGTCTCCTCTCTCACCTCTGTGTCCACGCCATCACACCTCAGAATGTGTGCTGATGGGTCTGTGTGCCCCAAAACATTCTTCAGAGGCAAGGCCAGGGCACCGCCTCCTGGCTCACAGACGATGCTCATTGACTGCCTGCTGCTCACCCTTGGCATAGCCCACCTGGGGGAGCGCCTCTTCACTTCCCCTCACGCCAGAGTCTCCTTCCCGGGGCCTGGCTCTCCTGCAGGAGGCCCCTCCTCAGAGGGCAGCCTTGCCTCCCTTTTCTCAGCAGCCCTGCAGCTGCCTGGCCCTTTGGCTCAGGATACAGAATTCCATCATGCCCCTGGCCCTCTGTCAGGTCCCACACTGTGGTTCAGATTCCAGATCTCAGGGGCTTAGAAGCCTTCAGAAAACTGCCAGTGTCTAGGAGAGCCAAGAGAGCCTCTCATAGGAGCCCTGCCTCCCGTTTTGGCCGCTGCCTCCCCAGCTCTGTCTCTTCGGCCCTCCTGTCACCACTCTGCCAGGCTGAGTCAC
>CAUYQG010263492.1:0-22451 GCA_963574415.1 Tarsius wallacei
GGAAGAAGGATCACCTGAGCTCAGGAGGTGGAGGCAGCAGTGAGATGTTATCATGCTACTGCACTCCAGCCTGGGCTACAGATTGACACCCTGACTACAAAAAGAAAGAAGAAAGAGAGGGAGAGAGAAGAAGGAGGAGGAAGAGGAGGAGGAGAAAGAAAAAGAGAAAGAAAGAAAGAAAGAAAGAAAGAAAGAAAGAAAGAAAGAAAGAAAGAAAGAAAAGACAGAGAGAAGAGAAACATCTAACTTGTGGCCCCAGGCTGTGACCCTGATTGCCACCTTTCCAGTCTTCTGTCATTCCCTCTTGCCCATGCATTCTAGCCACACTGGCCTTCTTTCACTTCTATGAGCATAGTAAGCCCTTCCCTGTCCCTGAATATTTGGACTAGCAATTCCTTCCTGTCACTTAGGTCTCACTAGAATGTTCCTTGCCCAGAGAGGCCTCAGACTACCTTATGTGTGCCCTCCTCTCCATTCACTCTCTGTTCTTTCAGACTAAATTGCATTAACTTTCTGTGCACCGCACAGTTGCCATCTCATATTTTCTTTCATAATTGCCATCTAAACTTTGTCTATCCACCTCCAGTAAAACAAAGAAAGTGACTTTATCAGCAGGGTTTTATAATAGTACTTAGCACAGTGATCACTCAAGAAACACCTGCTAAATGGTATCTCTGTCTCGACTTGGACAGCTTATGTGGGATCATAATTGTTTTGTAATACCACTTTAGTGCCTCTGCCCTCTTCATGCTCTCTCAAACTGATAGTGTTGTTTCACTTACACAAAAGACCAATACAGCAGTGGAAGGGTTCAGGACTCCCCTATCTCTTGGCAGCTACGAGGTCAAGATTTGGACTCAGCTCGATAATTTGTAGTCTTCAGATAAAGGGGAGGGGAAAGGCAGAAATGAATAATATGGAAATAATCAATTGTCATTTCTCACTTAAAATTTTGAGAAGATAAAAATAAAAAATTCTTTACTTTTAAAATTTTTCCTTCCTTCCCTCCTTCCTTTCCTTCTTCATTTCCTTCTTTGTTTCTTCTTGCTCTTTTTTTTTTTTTTGTGAGTTGAGATCTCACTCTGTTCTCCAGGCTGGGGTGCAGTGACACAATCATGGCTTATCACAGCCTCTACCTCCTGGGCTCAGGCAGCCCTTCCACCTCAGCCTCCTTGGTGGCTGGAACTACAGGCACACGCCACCATGTTAGGCTAATTTTTAAAGAATTATTATTTGTAGAGTCAAGATCTCACTATGTTGCCCAGGCTAATCTTGAGCTCCTGGGCTCAAGCAATCTTCCTGCCTGGGCCTCCCAAAGTACTGGGAACACAGGCAAGAACCACTGCGGTCGGCCTTTAAATTTTTAATATTTATGGGTACATGTGATGTTTTTATATAGGCATACAATGGGTAGTAACCACATCAGAGGACAAAATTCTTAAGATCAAACATTTTTGAAGTTGGAGATGTTCGAGAAAGTAGATGGGGACAGAGAAATGTTAGAATGAAGGAGAACTAAACCAAAGGAGGCCGGAGACAGAACGAGCTCAAGTGGTCATGCTGTAAGTGGTCATGGGTCTGGGCTTGGGGGCAGCGTCTCGCCTTCGAAGGAGGAAGGGGAGTGAGGGGCCAAGTGGGGCGGGGTGGGGGGCACCAGGACCGGGAACGGGAAGGCAGCAGGGAAGCCGAGAGGGACGGAGGCGAGCAGAGGGACCAGCCATACAAAAGCGGCCTCGGATCTCGCCGGGGCCGCAAGCGTTAAGGGGAGGCGGGGAGTGACGCGCGCTGCGTCTGGAGCGGCTCCGTGGAGCCCACAGCATCCACCGCCGGAGCCTCGCCTTCCTTTCTCCCTCTGCAGACACGCCGAGACACAAAAAGAGAGGCAGCCCGGACCCGCGCGAGGCGCCCCCAGCACCATGACCGAGACCACCAAGACCCACGTTATCCTGCTGGCCTGCGGCAGCTTCAACCCCATCACCAAAGGGCACATTCAGATGTTCGGTGAGTCCTCCCGCCCACCTCTGAAGCCGCTTCCGCTCCTCCCCGCTCCCCGGCACCTGTGTTTTCCAGGGCGGTTGAACGGGAAGGCGTGCGCCCCTCCGGAAGGGGGTGCCGGCTCATCCCGCCGGGGGGAGGTCAGCCCCTCCATTCCGGACTCGGGGGAGGGGACGCGGGCTGCGTTTCCGAGGCGTCACTTGCGGGGCCAGACCCGACTCGCAGGGGGCCGGGGGTGGGGGAGGGGAGGGGCTGGAGGTGAGTGTCCTTTTGGGCCGGGCGGGGGCTCGAGATTCGGGAGCTGGAGCGCTGCGGTTCGGCTCCTTCGCGGTCGGTAGCCGGGCTGGGGGCCGAGGCTGGGGCGCGGAGCCCGGAGGAGGGGGTTGGAGATAGCGTGCTGTTTGTTTGGGATGGGCAGAAAGCTCGAAGGAGTTAAATGATGTCTGTGCCTCCGAAACGCAAACACACTCGCACACAGCACACCAGTGACAGGGGCTGGGGTCTGGAGGAGATTGATTTAGGGTCTGGCTGATGGTTCGGGGCGGCCCAGGGGCGAGTGTTTGAGGATTATGGACCGTGTTTTGCCCGCGCGAGGTGGATACTGAGTGAATGGGGAGGGGGCCCGGGGACCGCTGCCTAGGGAGGGGAGGGGGCGGGGCGGCCGCTGCGGGAGGCCCTTCGCGAGCCGGGGCTGATGGATCGGGGCCCGCGTTGGCCGGGGCTCTGCCCAGGGTGGCGATGGCCCCCGGAAGGCTTGCGGCGTGCGAGTGTGTGTATGAATGTGTGTGAGCATGTGCGTGTGTGCGTGTTGGGGGAGGGGGGCGCATCCTCGCGCGTGTATTTCTTAGAAGCTTTGGGGCGTGGAGCGAGAGAGAGCCAGAGGGGCTCTGGGCTGCTGGTTTGGGGCCCAGCAGGGGCCAGAGAAAGGTGATGAGTCGATGCCTATTGGAGATCTCGAGCCGCTGGTGGCGAAACCACGCGGCTCGGTTGCTGTTCGAGCAGGATCCAAAGGCACGGGGCGTGCGCGTATAGACCCGGGGAGAGAGACGCAGGGAGCACTTTAGAAGCAAGAATTGAGAAACGGGAAGTTCGGGGGTACTTTTTTCCTAGGACTGGGGAGAGCGAGCGCTCTGGGGATGGAGGAGAGACCGGGTGGGAGGCCCGGACCCGGCCGGCCCGAGAGGCGCTCTCCAGAGGCGGCGGTGCTGAAATGCAGGGCGCTGGCTGCGGGCACACGTGTGTACCCCGAGCCTGAGTCCTACACGAGACCTCTCAGGGGTGTGGAGTGAACGTTACATCATGTGGGCAAAGGCCGGGGAGATGGCTTAGGCTAAAAATACCCAGCTTTAAACCCAAAGGGTGCGCTGAACTGGACCCGCTTGTTTAAAACCTCATGGAAAGAATATAGAACTACTTTGAGCAGGCAAATCAGGAAGGGACATTTGCACCATGGAAGGGGGGAGGCTGAGAGATAGGTATTCCTTCCTTGCCATTCCTTCAGCTTTTAGAAGCGTTTTGTTGGGAAGTCGTGCCAACTTGCCTGCTAGGAACACTCTGCTTTCACTTTCTTATGATTCTGATGTCTTCACCTTCTTTCCCTCTCTGTCCATATTTCCTCTAGCCCTTTTTTGTTGATGTACTTTCTTCCTCTCCCCTGACCAGGTAGGGATGGTCTTTCCTTTGGAATTTGGGCTTTAGGGATCTATAGTGACCCAGCAAGTACTCCTTTCCTCCTGGATTTAGGGACATAATCAGTCCCACTTGTTTTTAGATTAGGAGAGGAACAGGTCTGGATTGAGAACCAAGAATTCTGTCTTGCAGCTGAAGATACTTTGGTAACAGTGACAAAGGCTTTTGTTAAGTAGATGCTGACCTGCCACTTCTCCACGAGCTTCAAGCTTCGAGAATGGTATATGTGGAAATTGGCATGAATGCAGTGGAAGGGTTTAGACACAGGAAGATGGAAGGAGACTCTTGACAGCAGTGATTATTTACTTGCTATAAAAACTGAGGACCAGGGCAGAATGTCTGTCAACAAGGCCCCTTGAGTGTCCATTAGTTAACTGTAATCCAGAGAGCAACACAGAAACAGGATGTGACGTGCTTACTCACTGTGGCTTTAAGGAGTTACTAGTTAATGAAGAATTTAGCACATAAACATGTGACAAAAAAGCAAAATAAGAACACAAAATACCTATTAAACTTTTTTGTAGAATCATTCACTGGAATATTCAAGTTCTTGTTACATTTTATGATTTACTTTTTTAGAGCAGTTTCTGGTTATCAAAACCTTTTCACATATATTATATTCCTTATTCCTATTAACAACTTTATAAGAAAGACATCATTATCTTCAATGTACAAATAAGAAACTGACAGAGACCAAATGACCTTCTTATGAACCCACGTGGAGAATGGCAGGATTGAGACTTGATCCCCACATTCTCCATTCCTCCTGCAGAGGTCTTTGCACTCCACCAAAGATGGAAGGAAATACCCACTAATCTTCTGACTGCATAATTCCATAAATACTCTATTTCCTTCAAACATACACTAACCGATTAGAATTAAATTGACCATCTCCATGAGACTTCTTAATATGCATTTCCTAGGATATTTTCCCCATCTCTAAATAAATCAGTTATCCATAAACTATTTCCTCCTTTTAAATAGTTTTTTAAATTTTCTCCCAACAACACAGAAATAATTAATGCAATTAAATGATCAAACTTTCTTTAAGATGCCTGACATTTGTAATGATTTTTTTTTTTAAAAACCAGGCACAAACAGGACTTTGAAATTAGACACCTTTAATAGAGGTTCTATGTTTTGAAATCCAATTGCTTACCAAAGAAAAAAGAGAAAGGCCATAAACACAAAGAGAATTGGCATTCAGAACTAAAACTTGGCTGGGCACAAGTGGCTCATGCCTTTAATCCTAGCACTTTGGGAGACTGAGTCTAGAGGATCACTTGAGGCCAGGAATCCAAGACCTGCTTGGGCAACACAGTAAAATCCTGTCTCAAAAAAAAGTTTAAAAATTAGCCAGGTATGGTGGCATGTGCCTGAAGTTCTAGCTACTTTGGAGGCTGAGGTGGGAGGATCACTTGAGCCCTGGCATTCAAAACTGCAGTGAGCTGTGATTGTGCCACTGCAATTCAGCCTGGATGACAGAGCAAGACCTCATCTCTTAAAAAAATAATAATAACTAAAGATTCACTCTCCATCTTTGTAAAGTAGCACTCGTACAATTCTCAATATTTGAAATTTTTTAGAATAAGATTTTATTTTACTCTGAAAGGAGAAGTTGGTATTGTTCCTTTTATTTGTGATTATAGAAACATTTAGGAAAAATACCAGCTTGGGCAACTTGGCGAGACCTCATCTCTACACTAAACCAAAAAAGTAGCCAGGCTTGATGGTGCATGCCTGTAGTTCTAGCTACTTAAAAGTCTAAGAGGAAGGATTGCCTAAGTCCAGCAGGTTGAGGCTGCAGTGCCATGAGCGTGCCCCTGCACTCCAGCGTGGGTGACAGAGTAAGACTCTGACTCAAAAAAAAAGAAACATATAAGAAAAATATTTGTGATAGAGATATTAGACACTTTGCTCAGTGTAGCTAAAATGCTATCAGAGATTAATAAAAGTCTCTGGCAATGTACATACATAAGCTAATGATGTCAAACTTCATCATTATAATGTGAAGCTAGAAGTTATTTTTTCTCCAAATATAAGTTCTTGTTTTTAAGTATGTAGGTATTATACTTTAGTATAACTTTCTTTACATTTATATTGCTATATTTGTCAATAAATTCACCACAAGAAAGTCAGGTAGCAAGTTTAAATTAAAAAGTAAGAAAGGACTGATCAGATTAGTTTGGTCATTAAAAAATGAATTAGGGAATTTCATTACAGAAGAACCATATCCAGATCTTTTAAAAAATGCTGTTACTTTATTTTTCTTCTTAGACTTGAGGTCTCATTCTGTCACCCAAGCTGGAGTACAGTGGCGGTCTCATTTTGTTGCTCAGGCTGGAGTACAGTGGAGGTCTTGCTCTGTTGCCCAGGCTGGAGTGCATGGGGAACATGCTTTATCACCCAGTCTGAAGAGTGGGGGTCTCACTCTGTCACCTAGGCTGAAGTGCAATGGCACAGTCAGAGCTCACTGAGTTTAAGGGATCCTTTCACCTCAGCCTCTTCAATAGCTGGAACTACAGGTGCATGCCACCATATCCTACTAATTTAAAAGGTTTTTTAGAGATGGGGTCTTGCTGTGTTGCTCAGGCTGGTCTCAAACTCTTGACTTCAAGTGATCCTCTCACCCCAACCTCCCGAGTAGTTGGGATTACTAGCCCAAGTCACCATGCCCAGCCATATTCTGCTTTTTGATAATTGCAAAATAACTGGATTTTTCAGTTTAAAAAATATTTTTGCTTTGAACAATTAGATCTTTTGAAAAGATACATGATCCAATTCTGTTTTTTTTTTTTTAAATGGGCAACGAAAAGGGTCCTTTACTTGCTGTGGAATTGGAAATGCAGCCCCTGTTGCTCTAGCTAGAAATCATAGCAAAATGAATTTTAGTTGCTACTAATATATAGAGAACTGCAGGAAATTAGGAAACTGTTTAGTGAGCTTGAAATGCTTACATGAAAAGGTCATTAAGCACAACGTGGTACTTTATACTTTTGTACCACGGTCTCATTGATCCTACCCTGTAAGATAAACTCGATAATATTATCATTCTATTTTCACTAATGACAAATTAGAGGTGCACATGTAATGCATTGGGTCAAGGTCATAGACAAAAATCAATACTGAGAAGTTTCTAGAGATCTAGACTCTTTCTCATTCATGATGCTTCTTCTTCATTCCCTTATGATTGCAACAGGATCATAAGGAGCCAGTTGAATTCAGTTGTCAAAAAACGGTAGCTGGGTGCAGTGGCTCACACCTGTAATCCCAGTACTTTGGGAGGCTGAGGCAAGAGAATTGATAGAGCCTAGGTGTTAGAGACCAGCCTAGACAACATAACAACACCTTGTCTCTACAAAAAAAAGTCAAAAAAATTCACTGGTATGGTGGTGTGCACCTGTAGTACCAGCTACTCAGGAGGCTGAGGAAAGAGGATTGCCGAGCCCAAGAGGTTGAGGTTGCAGTGAGCCATGGTTGTGCCACTGAACTCCAGCCTGGGCATCAGAATGAGACCCTGATATATACACACACACAAAAGAAATAAAGAGTAATAAGAACCTTATAATATTTTTTTCTTGGCAAAACAGGCCATGAATAAAATATATTCAACAAAGATATCTGTTCCCAATATTTTATGCTTATAACAAGTAAAGACAGGCCGGGCTCAGTGTTTCAGCCTATAATCCCAGCACTTTGGGAGACCAAGGCAAGTGGATTGCCTGAGTCCGTGGGTTTGAGACCAGCCCAGGCAACTTGGTGAGACCTCATCTCTACAATAAAATAAAAATAAAAATAATAGTTGGGTGTGGTGGCGCGCACCTGTAGTTCCAGCTACTTGGAAGACTGAGGCGGAAGGATTGCCAGAGCCCAGGAAGTCGACACATAGATTGGTGAAAGGGAAGAATATGGTGACTAGTTACACACATGTTTCAGTAATGCAGAGTTCAAGCCAGAAAAGAAGGTCACCTGGCCCAGGCTGGTGGTATTTGAAATGGAGAGTAAGTGTATTTGAAGGTTGTTTAGGAGGTAAAAGAGATACTCATTTTGTGATTTGCACTCCAGCCTGGGCGATGGAGTGAGACTCCAACTCAAACAAAACAAAACAAAACAAAAAGCAAGAAAAGACTTTTCTTAATACTCCTATATTTTAACTTAACTTTGTCATTGGAACATTCCTCCCACAGCTCCCCCAACCTCTTTCTCTCCACTCTTCTGTGATTCAGATAACCCTATTCATTCTTCATATTTTAGCATCAACAGTACTTTCTCAGGGAACCTCCACTGACTCCTAAAGTAAGTCTGACTACCCTGACATCTGCTTCCATATCACTTATACTTTCTATGACTTAACTCCCATTTTGTATGTTTCCTGACTGTTTCTTACATTATATTTTAAGTTCTTTGAGATCAGAAACAATGCCTGGTGTTATCATTGATGTATTTCCTGGTGCCTAGCATGCGGTAGGCTCTCCCTAATGATTGTTGAATAAGTAAAAAATAAATGTATGTATAGACTCTTTTCCAGACAGAGGAATCAGTCATGTACGAGGGCTGGGGTGGTGAGACAGAAGGTCATGGTATACCAGAATAAAGAAAAGTTCAGGACGGCTCAAGGAGGGGATTGAGGGGTAAGACGAGATAGGTAGGTGAATGTCTGGTCAATTATGAGGGTATGTGCATCATGTTAAAGCATTTTTACTTTATACCAATGACAATGAGAAGACGTTGCATTGTTTCTTAAGTAAAGCAGTAACATAGCCATGTCTGCTTTTTTTTTTTGAGTCAGTGCCTGTTGCCCAGGGTAGAGTGTAATGGCATGATCACAGCTAACCACAGCCTTGACCTCCTGGGCCTAGGCTATCCTTCTGCCTCAGCCTCCTGAGTAGCTGGGACTACAGCGCACGCCACCATTCCTGGCTCATTTTAAAAAAATTTTTTGTAGAGACGAGTTCTTACTATGTTGCCCAGTCTGCCTTCCAGAGTTCTGGGATTACAGGCAAGAGCCACCACACTCAGCCCCATTTCTTTTAAATTATGATTTAATTAAATTTTGAACATAGATTGGTGAAAGGGAAGAATATGGTGACTAGTTACACACATATTTCAGTAATGCAGAGTTCAAGCCAGAAAAGAAGGTCACCTGGCCCAGGCTGGTGGTATTTGAAATGGAGAGTAAGTGTATTTGAAGGTTGTTTAGGAGGTAAAAGAGATACTCATTTTGTGATTTGATGAGTGGGTCATAGTGATGTAGACCAGGGCCATTTATTGGTTTCTGTCCAAGGTGGATGAACAGAGAACACTGGAGGAGATGCAGGCTTGGGGAAAGTAAAGTTTCATATTTCTTCCTCTAAAATTTTGGAGATAAGTGCTCTAACCAAGCACTGACGCGAACGAAGGAAATATCTAACTTCAAAGTCCCTTTGTAGACTGGGACATCTGAGTCTTTTTAAATGAAAGCTCCCAGTAGGTTCCAGTTGGATTATTAAAATTTCTTCATGCAAGAAAAATATTGAGATTCATTAGCATTATGGAAATAAAATAATAGAAAAGGATTTTTCTGGTTTGCTTGTTTTTAAACTATTAAATGAGAGAGAATCATGATCCTAAATTTGACTTTTTCAGTGTTGATGCTAGTTAATGTTAATTGGAAACATCTGGATATAATTCACAAAACCATCCCCAAACTCGACTATCACCATGATGATGGCTGTAATATTGTGCTTGAGTAGATGCTTGGGAATCCTACCTACCTCTTTGATAAGCTAAAGGTTCACTAATGTAAACTCATGAATCACTCATGGTAGGTTTACTGGCAGGAGCTATGGCTGCTCATGTCACAAGAAAATTGGGCTGAAAATAAAATTTAGACATTTTTGTTCACACAGAAGATTTGATTTATTTTCTTCTGCAGCCCTGACTGAGCCTCATGTGGATACAACCTAACTGTGAGAGGCAAATCTCCCATCTAGAATTCATCCCAAACCAAGTAACAGGATGTAATTGAGAAGAGGGTTGAAGATCTAAGTTTTGAAATGAAGAAATATTTATTTTCAGTTTCTCTTCTCTTTTTGTTTTGTTTGATTCTATCCTATATGTCTAAGACTTTCTGCTTAGAACTATCAGAATTAAAATAATACAAATTATGTTCTATAGTTTGAATTATTGCCTAGTAGGAACCTCCTTTGAGATGTTCTGAATCTCAGGGAAACATTTCTACACAAATTTCCAATTTTAGATCAAGTCAATTGAACAGTCTAAAGTGTGGAGGCAAACTAAAAAGCATAACCTGCCAACACTCAAGTCTGAACCTCTCTGTTTCAAAAATATCCTCAGACATGAGGAAAATGAAAAAGTAGGTGGATAATATATTTATTTTGCTATTTTTCTATTGATAGGAAATAGTTGTGAAAGTAGTCTATGTGTGACTGGAAAAGAGAATGAAAACCCAATTTTGACAGTATTTCTTTGAAAATATTCAGGTTTATATTTTATAATACCACTGTCCCCTCAGCCACAAATACAGTGTTTTGTGTGTGATGGTTGCTTAATTAATATTTAATGATGCTGTGAAGCATACTTTCTAGTACAGTTCTTGTTCAATGTTAGAGTTTTCAGATCATCCTGAATCATTCAAAAAGATCCTACCTACACAAAGGAATGCATTAGATATTTATTTTTTAATTTTTTGCCATTTCAGGCCATCGTGGCCATTGTCTTGGTAAACTATGGTGTGGCCACGTGCTCTTTGAGCAATGGCCGGGCCATGTTTCCTAGCTTTGGTGCCCTCCCCTACCTTGGGGAGGTAAATCTCCTCTTTCCCGCTCCCTCTCTAATTTACGTTCTAAATAAACTTTAATTTCTAATCTAAAAAAAATTGTTTTCTTAGCTTTATACATTATCTTAAAATAAAAATAAAGTTAGCCATCGCACCTGACCAAATATTTTTTCAATATTAGTTTTTTTGAACAATAATACTTAATACACAAAATTTTGGTTCAACAAAGGGATTTAAAACAATTCTTAGGCCAGGCAGGGTGGTTCACATCTGTAATCCCAGCACTCTGGGAAGCAGAGGCAGGGGATCACTTAAGCCCAGGAGTTCAAGACCAGCCTGGGAAACATAGAGAGACCTCATCTCTACAAAAAGTCAAAAAATTAGACCGGCATGGTGGCGTGTCTGTAGTCCCAGCTACTCAAGAGACTGAGGCAAAAGAATCACCTGAGCCCAGGAGATCGAGGCTGTGGTGAACTCTGATTGTGCCACTATACTCCAGCTTAAGCAACAGAGTGAGACCCTTACTCGAAAAGACTACTACTAATAATAAATTAATTAATTAAAATAATTTTTTAGGATTTAATGTTATAAATGAAGGCTTGCAATATAGGAGTTCATTTTATAGAGAATTACATAACTTTATTTATGGACACATTCCTTACCTCAATATATGTAAATGTAGCATTAGTTTACAAGAAGGGAAGTTTCCATTGCCAGATATCTTCTAATTATAAGCATTCAATGGCATGAAACACATTTGCTTTTTTTGGATACAGCTTGGCAGCTAGTCTCAGACGTCTTTTAGCTAAAGAAGATGTTTCAATGGCTTACATGCTGTGACCAAGGCCATCCTCTTGACATTGGCTGCCTCCTCCTTTTATATCTTACAATATCTCCACGATTTATGAACTCTGCAGCAAAGGCAAATGTTGTAATGACTACCAGCCTCATGATCTTCCCTATTATCATCCTCATAATGGAACCATCTTGTTTGAGCTTATTTAAACCCTACTACCATTAAACTATTTTCCATTAAGCGTAATGCATAATTCTCTTTAGTCTTGGACAAGTGAGCCAGCTAGGAAAATTCTTGTAATTCTGGGGGTAAAACGTTAAAAGGAGAGGTAGCGAGGGAGCAAGACTCTGAGGCTAACCCCTGGAAGGGATGGCAGCTAAACAGCATTCTTTTCCCACTCTTTCTTCTACATCAAATTGTCTCACCATGAGTGATATGCTGCAACATATTGACCTCATTTAATATTTAACAGACAGTGGGAGACTGAGTAAAGTATACCCCTTAGGTAACACTCAATGCTAAAGTTTTTCTCATGTTCCAGTTGCTTAGGCCCAAAACCTTGGACTGATGCTCAATCATTCCCTGTTTTGCACATCCCCTCCATGTCAGCAAATATTTTGAAATCTTTCTATCTTCTCAACAGAGCTGAGACCAACCACCTCTCCCCATCCATCGCCCTGGTCCAAGCCACTGTTACCTTTCATAGGATTTATGCAATTGCCTCTTAACTGGTCTCCCTGCTTCCATTCTTGGCCTCAACACTCAGTTCTTAACAAATAACCAGAGTGATCCTCTCAAAGCAGATCTAAGTCAGACCGTGTTGCTCTTTTGCTCAAAATCCTCCATGGCTCCCCATCTCATCCATGATTTTAATTTATTTTTAAAAATTTTTTCTGAAATGGAGCCACTGTAAATTCTACAAGGTTTATTGTCTATTGATGAAATAAATAAGTGAAAAAGTATACTGCTGTTCAATCCACCAAAATAACAACAACAAATAAATGAATAACTCACTTCTGATAAATTTTTCTTGCTTAAGTTCTAAATTTTATTGTCCTTCAAAGACAGGTTATTCAATGTAGGTTAGACATAGATAAGTTTCTTGTAGGTAGTTTTCAGATAGAAAGCTCACCGCCGGGCTCGGTGGCTCAGCCTGTAATCCCAGCACTTTGGGAGGCCGAGGTGAGTGGATTGCCTGAGCCCGCGGGTTCGAGACCCGCCTGGGCAATTTGGCGAGACCTCATCTCTACAATAAATCAAAAGAAACTAACCGGGCTTGGAAGGCTGAGGCGGAAGGATCGCCAGAGCCCAGCAGGTCGAGGCTGCGGTGGCCGGGAGCCGCCACTGCACTCCAGTCTGGGCGACAGAGTGAGACTCCAACTCAAAAAAAAAAAGAAAGAAGGAAAGCTCAGACACCTTTCTTACAGGCCTAACCACCCTGTGGGCTAGAATGTGGACTTAACAGTGCAGCCCACCCTTTTAGTTCATAGATAGCATAATAATTGTTGGAAAAAGCAAATGCATGTTTAGGAAAGCCCATCAAAGGTGGAGAAATGATAATCAGCCTACCTTTTAGCTCATGGTTAGCATAATAATCACTGTAAAAGTCTGTCAAGTTTCCTGTCAAAGGCAAAATGCACATTCAAAAAAAGCCTACTCCTTAGCTCATCAAAGGTACAGAGATGGTAATGAAAACTTAGGACCAGATACCTACAGCCCACTCTTTAGCTCATGGTTAGCATAATAATCACTGTATAGGTGTATCAAACTTCTTGTCAAAAGCAAAAGTGCATTCTTTCTCTTAAGACACCCATGCATGTCTGGTATGCCTCCTTTTCTTTCTCTCTAATAAATTCTTTCTTAAAACTATACTTCAGCCTGGACAACTTGGCGAGACTTTGTCTCTACAATAAATTTTTAAAAAATTAGCCAGGTGTGGTAGCGCACACCTGTAGTTCCGGCTACTTGGCAGGCTGAGGTGGAAGGACCACCGGAGCTGAGAAGGTTGACGCTGGGGTGGCTGTGAGTGTGCCACTGCACTCCAGCCTGGGAGACAGGGTGAGATTCCAACTCAAAAAACAAAAAAACAAAAAACTTTACTTGTTCCTTTCTAAAATGTTTTTCTGTGGTGGACCAAAGAACCCACAGGATGTAACGCTGCACCCCACCAGGTAACACTTCAATGGAATGCCCTTGTTGTTCAAGTATTCTCAGATTTGGTGAACTCAAGTCACCCCAGTTTGTTTTGTTTTGTTGTTCGTTTAGAGACAGAGTCTTGCTCTGTTGCTTAGACTTGAGTGCAGTGGCATAATCATAGCTCACTGCAGTCTAGAACTCCTGGGCTCAAGCCATCTTCCCACCTCAGCCTCCTGAGTAGCTGGGACTACAGGCATGCACCACCATCCCTAGCTACTTTTTTTGTAGCAATAGGGTCTTGCTATGTTGCCCAGGTTGGTTTTGAACTCCTGACCCAAGTGATCCTCCCAAAAGTCTAGTGATGGCTGATGCACTTCCAAAGTACATGAGCCATCATACTCAGCAGACCCTAGTTTTATCTTCCATGATTTTGTGGAATTTGAGTATGTGCCTGCTCTCTTCTCCACAAGTCTAATTGTCTGAAAAGTAAATACCATAGAGAACATTTCCTGTGGTACTAGTTTTTGGTTCTAATCCTGAAAGTCTTGAACAAGTATATTTATTTTTATTTTTATTTTATTTTATTTTAAAGATGTGGGGTACAATTCAGGGTTAGGTATACAAATGTTCATTATGCAGTTACCCTTGATGAGGTGTGCCCCTCCCTCCCTGACAGTTTCCCTTAACTGCCAATCCCACTCCCACTCCCCTGGCAGTTTCCCACTACTGCCAATCTCCGTCTTATAGTATTATGATAATTGTTCAAGGTCCCTTACAAGTGAGAACATATTGAACAAGTATATTTGTATACATGATATAAAACTATGGCTTTTCATGACTTTTGAAATCACTATTATATCATTTTAAAGACTTACATAGTGACATTGAAGTGAGGGGCTGGGTTTTTCTATTCTATGCTTTATTCTTCAACATATTTCTATCCCTTTATCTTGGTACCCACAAAGAAGTGGAATACTAGTTCCATGAAGCAGTGAGATTAAACTACATCAATGACTATTCATCTTTACTTTGAAATATTTATGTGTTGATAAATATTTAGCAGTGCGTGACCCATCACATGAACAACCTGATCTTTAAAATAAGACATTAAAAAAAATTGACAGCATCACCCATTATAAATTAAAATTAAGAAAGACAATAAAATATTGTATATATAAATCCAAGTCATAATTGCTTCATTTACCATGAACCAATCTTGCTAAGCACCATTTAAAATTACTTACTTGTTATGCCCCAAGGAGTCAAAGTTTATTGAGAATATATGATGTTCCCATGCTGTGAACAATGCTGATAAAGACTGGGTAAACATCCCTGTTTTTCCTGTCACTCCACTTTTTTCTCTTCATATGGAAGCTAATAAACAGAATGGCTGTGGATTTGGGAGTACACTTAGTCTCCTGGAGCCTTATTTTCTCATCTGTAAAATAGGGTGATTAACACAACTCAGAGGCCAGCAAACTATGGGATGTGTCCAGCTGCCTTAGTCTGCAAGCTAAGCATGGCGTTTTACATTTTTAAATAGTTGAAAAAAATGTAAAAGAATAATATTTTGTGACACATATAAAGTGTATAAGATAAAATTTTAGTATTCATAAAGTTTTATTGGCACATACCCCACTCATTCACGTTTATATCACCTCTGGATGTTTTTGCACTCAAACGGCAGAGGTGAGTAGTTGTGACAGAAACCTATGGGCTACAAAATCTAAAATATTTACTATCTGGATATTTACAGAAGTTTGTCAACCCCTGATAGAACCTACCTCTGGGTGTTGGAATAAGAGTGAGTCTAAAGGGTTCTTAAAACAGCTAATGCTGTTGAAGTCCATTACCCAGAGGAACTGTCTAATGAACAATTTTCAGGCTAAACCAAATCTCTAAAAAGACTCATTTACGCAGCAAATGTAGTTTCAGTGTCATAATTGTAATTTTTCTGCCTGACTGGGTAAATGGCTGTGTTCACAGTGGCGATGATTTTCTAGTGTTTGGTTTACAGTGGACATTAATTAGCCCATCTGGCGAATGTTGGACATTTTATCTGCTGCTGAATATCACATATACTTTTCCAGAACACATTTATCCTTTTCATGATTCAAAGCTACCTTCTTCTTTAAATTTATTTACTTATTTATTTGAGTCAGGGTCTCTGTCAACCAATCTGGAGTACTGTGGTAGGATCACGGTTCACTGCAGCCTTAACCTCTCGGGGCTCAGGTGGTCCTTCTACCTCAGCCTCCTGAGTAGCTGGAACAATAGGTGTGCACCATAACACCCGGCTAATTTTTTGACTTTTTGTAGAGACGAGGTTTCGCTATGTTTCCCAGGCTGGTCTCAAACTCTTGGGCTCAAGCAATCCTCCTGCTTCAGTCTCCCAAAGCACTAGGATTACAGGTGTGAGCCCCCGTGCCAGGCCTACCTTCTTTAAATTTAAGATTTTATATACCTTATATATGACGATTAGAAAATTAGCATAGCTGGGCTCGGTGGCTCAGCCTGTAATCCCGCGCCTTGGGAGCTGAGGTGAGTGGATTGCCTGAGCCCGCGGGTTCGAGACCCACCTGGGCAACTTGGCAAGACCTCAACTGTACAATAAATTAAAAATTAGCCGGGCGTGGTAGCTCATGCCTGTGGTTCCAGCTACTTGGAAGGCTGAGGCGGAAGGATCGCTGGAGCCCAGCAGGTCGAGGCTGCTGTGGCCGGGAGCAGCCACTGCACTCCAGTCTGGGTGACGGAGTGAGACGCCAACTCAAAAAAAAAAAAAAAAAAAGAAAAGAAAATTATCACACTGTTTGCTTCAGGCTTTTACAATCCGCTCCTGCATCTCATCTAGTTTTTCTGGAGCATCTCACCTCCCTCTGTACTTTGATAACACCTGGTTTGTACCTCTCTTATAGCACTTAGCACATTGTGCCATGGGTTGTAGCTATTTTTGTCCATGTTTCATATTCTCTATCAGATTTAGGATCTTGCCAGGGTCATATGCCTTTTTGTATCTTGTAAGGTGTCTAGCCCAGTGGATGGAAGGTACTATAAATATTTAGTAATGAATAAATTATCAAGCTGTTAGAGATATTCAGAATCTCAACAGGTAGGCACAATAGGTGATTAGAAAAAAGACAAGCATTTGGGAACCAGGAAATACAAGAAGACAGAGATTCAAGCAGAACAGGGCCCAAAGACAGGACATATAACAAACACAAGCTAATGACTCAGGGACTTCAAAATGGAGATAATTCTTGCTGCAAGAGAGAAAGGCTCATGCTTCCTAGAGTGTAATATATCCTGGATGATAGTCTTCCCAGGTATCCACAGTCATGCAGGGATTGCAAGTCATGTTTGGGAGCAAGTTAGGTCTATAACTTGGCAGGAGTGAAAAATGTGAGGTCAAGAATGAATGTGAATCCTATACTATCCATTGGATGCTTCAGCCAGGTGCTTGAGACATCTGGGAATGGTTTCTCAACATGCCAAAAGTAGGTTTGAGAATGGTGTGGAAGTTATGTTTTATTTTTATTGATTCAGAGCTTGAAAAAGGTTTTATGTGTACATGGCACCTAGTGAAGGGAATCTTTGTATATTAGTTAGTCTACTTCAAACAAATGAAATGAACAAAAACCTCTGTGGTTTATTCATTGTGTTTTCATCTTCAGAAATCACAGGATCTCCATTTGAAAGAGAGTTTGGAAACATGCAGATATTCTGCCAGTTCTGAAGTCCCCTTTAAGACATCTTTACTAGTGTATGTTCGATCTCTGCTTGAGATCATTTAGGTTCAGAGAATGCACAGTTTTTCAAAGCAGCCAAGTAGTAATTGGCACAATTGTATTTGTTTCAAGATTATTCCTTCTATCAGGCTGACACTGGGCTTCCTGAGATTTCCATGTGTTGGACCTACTGTTTTCCTTGAAATCCATGGAGCAGGTCTGATCTGTCTTCTACTGTGAGACATATAAGTACCTGGAAACAGCTACTCTGTCCTCCCACCAGTCTTCCCAAGCCTGCGTTTAGCTGACTTTCCTTGACCATTTCCAGTCATCAGAGCACCCTACCTTTTCTCCTTTGAGCATACCCTTATTGTCTGTATCCCTCCTATGCCCAGTTCATGATGCAGCATTCTGATATGGCCTGATTGTGCTGTCTTGTCTATTACTGAACTTAACGTAATGAATATTTCCTTTATTTGTGGCACTGTGACTAGCTCTTTCTAACTGAATCAAGGTAAGACAAGCTATGGGTACCTACATGCTAAAATGTTCGGATATTCTGAAAACCTGCTCAATTTGATGGACTAAACTAATCCTATTTACTTAAAAACCTGATTGATATATTGCCAAGATGTGGTATCTTCTGGAACTCTTGTCCATGTTTGAAAGTCTCAATTTTGTCTAGCTCCTCCCCTCATGACCATGTTGTGGACACTGCCCTATTCCCAGGACTCCTATGAGAGTAACAAAAGTGATCTTGTTCCTTGCAATAGTTGACATAGGCTGGGGGACTCCAAAGTTTGGTTGGAGGGGCAAGTAGATGCTTGGCTTTGTGCAGAAAAGAATTCAAGAGCAAGCCAACAAGGTAAAGTGGAAGCAAGGTTATTAAAAGAAAAGAGGAACAGAAAGAAGACTACTCTATTGGTAGAGCAGCCCCCAGGCTTCACTGGGGTTTCAGTTGGAAAATGAAAATAAGTTTATTAAAATAACAGGGAACAGGCTACTCCATATTTGGAGCAGCCTGAGATGGTTTATAGGAAGAACAACACACATTGCTGAGGTTTTATTTTTATAGCTATCTCTTGATTTCATGCTAAGCAAGGGGTGGATTATTCATGGGTTTTCTGGGAAAGGGTTGGGAGTTCCTGGAATTGAGAGTTCTTCCCCTTTTTAAAACAGTATCGGCTAACTTCCAGGAGTTGCCATGATAATTGTAAACTGTCATGGCACTGGTGGGTGTGTCTTTTAGCATGCTAAAGTATTAAGTAGCGTGTAATTAGCAAAAAGAGCAAACAGAGCTTGCTTTTGAGGCCATCTTGGTCTTATTTGGTCTCAGCTGGCTTTGGACGGTTTTCTCACCTTGTCAGTGAGGTCTGGACCTTGTGACTCTTGTTTTGGGAAACTAGTCCTGCCAGATCCCTATCTCATAGTACCTTTGTGGGCAATGTTATATTTGTATTGGGCAAGGTGCAATCTTTAAAAAAAAAAACCCAAATAATTAAAAAGATATTCTATTATGAAAGATTCTAAACATATGCAATGTTTGCAATGAACCCCAATGTACCTATCATTCAGCTTCAATAATTATCAATTCATTGCTGATTTTGATTTATTGCTACCCCTATCCACTCCTCCATCCTTGACCAATATTATTTAGATGCAAATCCCAGACACCCTATTGTTTCCAGGTGAGATCCTTTCATTGGTATACAGTTGTTTCTCTGTCTATCTGACCTTCATTTACAGACTGGATCTTTCTCCTCTTGGTTTTGTGTTTGTTTGGGTTGCAGATGGGGCTGGTGTGGGAGCACATCCAATTTCTATCTTTGAGCAGATATAATAACGCCTCCACTCTATCAACAGTGGGTGACACTTCAGCATCGGCATTACCTTCGAAGCATGGGTTTATAGTGTTTTCCATCTTTCTTGCATTATAGGGGGCCTCCAAGGCTTCCCTCTAGAGTAGATCCCCTGCCCCACTGGACACAATGGGCCATTTTTCCTCAACTTGGAACCTTCAGCTCTTTTCCCCAGTGGTTCTCAGCCTCTGAGCCCTCAACAACCAGGGCTTCTCATAAATCAGAATAAGGGTCTGGGAAATATTTCCAGTATTTCTAAGCATATGCATTCATCCTCAATTTGGCATAAGTTAGCTAAGTATCAAGTTTCTGGGCTTTTGCTCGAATTACCCACAGTTTGGTGAGATAAACTCCTGCTGATCAGGAGTGCTAATTGGTAGCTATAGATATCTTTGATGAACAAAAAAAGGGACTTCATTTCTCCCATCTCTTCACAAGAGGAGAAAAACAGTTAACTAAATCCTGTGTGGGTGACAAGGTTGGCCCCTTAAGAGAATTTGAAATCTTGGCTTCTATTTGGCCTGACTTTAACCTCTGTATAAAATTAAACTAAAATCCTCTTTACTGGTTCCTTAATCCTTCTCTTATGCTGCACTGAATCAACTTTTCAAAGTGTATTGTCATGCAACTTTGTTATCATTTGCATTTAAATACGGCAGAAAAGAACTCTCTGCTGAACCCCTTTGGATGTGTAAACCCAACATCCCAGTTTGCCCAGTAAATCATAGGGCTGTGAATATTCATTTAAAAAGGCCTGAACAGTCTTTCCAGAGTGTGGAATTTGCCCTTCCTGCTGCACTTGTTTGCTCAGATTGCTTCGTGGTTTCATCTGTGGCTCTTAGAGTGGATGAGGAAGGAATAGTGGGGAGTGGGAAAGGGCTTTTCTTGAGTGGGGGCTCCCCATGGCTACCGAGAGGCGTTAACATTATTATTTTTTTTTGCCCTTTCTCCCCTTCATTGCTCCCAGCTCCCTCTCAATACAGCTCACAGTCCTTTACACACATGCCTTTCTTTTATATGCAAATTATTTCATTTCAGGCTATTGTGATTTTTTAAAAATTTTGTTGTTTAAAAAAATGCGGAAACATGTTCCTGCAGTCTTGAGACATCTAGGAGGAAGGAAAGAGGAGTAAGATGCGATATTTATGAAAAGGCTGGGAAGGGGGATACAGGAATCAAATATGATGTTGTTTTATGCCTCCCAACAGCTTTGGAGTAAAGTCTGAACTTCAGAAATTAAGAGGAAGGGGAAGAGGAAAGAAAACCCCACTTGTCAACGAGGTGATCCTCAGCTTCCTCTCCCTTCCCTTTTTGAACTATCTTTGGAGGGCATCTGTCCAGAGGCCTTTGTGGGAAATGGAACCTCTCACAGACACTCTTCTTGCCTTGGGGGAGTGGAGTGAGGAGGGGCCTGACATCCCTGCCACCATGGCATTTTTTGGGACTGTGTTGTGACCAACCCTTTTCATTTCATATAATGAATGATCTTTGTAAACTAGCACATGCGCTAACATTGATTAAGTGTGTCAACCTAAAATAATTTTTTTAAAGGGTCAGAATCTGGTTTAAAGAGAGTTTATTCAAGCACAAAGTTTTAGGTTGACCACTTGGGAAGCACAGATTCCAAAGAATGAAAGTCAGTGTTCTGAGTGTAGACATTTAGGATGGATATGAGGGGGCCCCCAAAAAGCTGGAATTATCTTTTTGGAGGGCAGACCCTTGTGGTAAGTATGGTCTTCCCCCACGAGGTAAGTGTTCTAGGAATCCATAGCATTAATGTACCAACTAGCATTGTTGTGAGAGGTCGCATTTGGCTTTAATGATTTTTTTTTTTAGATTCTTTCAATATGTTTGCCCATTTCATGATGAGTGATTTACAAGCACACCTACCTACACTACACTGAATGTTCAGCAGTTTTTGACCAAAAACAGCATGAACACACACACACACACACACACACACACACACCCGCACCCCGTGCTCCACCATCGCTATTCACCTGATCTTATCCTCTTATCCTGAGTGACTTTCTTTTGTTTCCCAGGACTAAAGAAGTCCTCAAAGGAAAATGTTTTGCTGATATGGAAGAGGTGAAATAAAAAAATGGCAAAAGCACTAAAAAGCATTAAAACTGAAAAGTTCATAACTGTTTTGAGCAATGGAAAAAACGTCTCAATAGAGGTATTGCATCAAACGAAGAGTACTTTGAAGGTGACTGAGGTTTAAACAAGTAGGAATAAAAACACAATTTTTAATAAATAAATTCTGTTTTTTGGGGGGTCCCCCTCATATAGAGAAAGTTTAGGGAAGCCTAACAGACTTTCAACATATTTCTATAAAAGGCTTAATGCACAGTTACAACAATCTGATTAGTTAAGATGGTCTTTTTCTTTTGGGAAAGGTATATTTAACATTCCACACAGTCAGGCACAGTGGCTCATGCCTATAATCCCAGCAGTTTGGGAGGCCAAAGTGAAAGGATTGCTTGAGCCCAGGAGTTCCAGATCAACCTAGGCAACATAGTAAGACCTTGTCTCCACAAAAACATTGAAAAATTGACTAGCCATTGTAGCATTCACCTGTAGTCCCACCTATGTGGGTGGCTGAGGCAGAAGGATTGCCTGGGCCCAGGAGGTCGAGTCTGCTGTGAGCCATGATCATGCCACTGCACTCCAGCCTGGGCGACAGAATGAGACCCTGACAAATAAATAAATGAATAAACAAATAAATATTTTTTTAAATTTCATCTATCCACACGGAAGATATAACAGTGATCTTTTGTACCCTCTGATCTGAGTTCGGTTCAGGATAGTGAAAGAGGCAGTTAACCTGCAACAGAGATTAGTGATTGAAGGTGGGGATTTCTGGTCTCTGTCTGTCCTAGTCATTTACACAACAAGAACAACAAGGAAGAGATTTAAGCTATATTCTAAGAAACAGAAGTTGCAAATATGCTGTGTGACTCAGTTTCTAGGGCTTAAGTTTTCCCTTGAAATAATAAATTTGAGGGCCCTGAAATTTTCTTTCCTTTTACAAGAATTTACTGTGGGCCGAGTGCAGTGGCTCAGCCTGTAATCCCAGCACTTTGGGAGGCAGAGGCGAGAGGATTGCCTGAGCCCAGGGGCTCGAGACCAGCCTGGACAACTTGGTGAGACTTTGTCTCTACAATAAATCACAAAAAGTAGCCGTGCATGGTGGTGTGCGTCTGTAGTTCCAGCTACTTGGAAGGCTGAGGCAGAAGGATCACCTAAACCCAGCAGGTCGAGGCTGCCGTGGTCGTGAGCGTGCCACCGCACTCCAGCCTGGGCAACAAAGAGTGAGACTCCAACTCAAAAAAAAAAGAACTTACTATGTGCAGGGACTGTTTTAAGTGCTTTCGTTTTTCTTCATTTAATCCTTTCAACAATTTCATTATCACCCCCATTCAACCAGTAACCAGAGAGGTTAGGTAACTTGTGTCAAGCCATACAGC
>CAUYQG010263494.1:0-23757 GCA_963574415.1 Tarsius wallacei
ATGGGATTAATGATACTCAATATCTGTCTGGGGACGGGGAGACACCTCTTATCACCAAGGGTGTCTGAACGAAGCATATTTGTATACCTAATCCTTAACTGTACCCCACAATATGATAATAAAAAATACTGATAAAAAAAAAAAAGAAAAGAAAAAGGAAGGGGAACAAGAAGTAACAGAATGGTTTTGGAACCACCACCTTTGAAGTGGTCCCTGGGTGGTGATTGTAAAGGGAGCAAAACTGGTATATCTTATACTATACTTAACAATGTCGAAAAAGTACACGTGGATCACCTTTTATAGCCCTACTGTTTGTCAATAATAAATGCTCACTCAGTACTTCTTGAAGAAAGACAGGAGAGAAAGGAGGAAAGAAAGGAAGTAAGAAGAAGAGAAAAACAACAGAAAGAAATCCCTTCTCTTATCCTTGTTTTTCCCTTCTGTTCTCATTACAATGATATATTCATGCTCATGCGGTCCCCAATAGCTCTGTCAGCCTAATCGCAGTTTTAATACTGGTTTTAGTCCTCAAAACATTCTAGCAAACATGGGTATTACTAGTTTCATTTTAAAAATACAAAAACCAAGGTTCAGAGAAATTCTCAAAAAGTCTTCACTTTTGGATATCTCTAATCCAGTGACTGAGATGATTACTCTTTGAGCATCAGTAAACAAGCTTATTGCTAGAGTTAATCTCAAAATAATTGCTTAACAAATTTTTAACTGCATGATCATATAGATGACATTTAACACACTGAATTTACATTTTAAGAAATGGTGAAAAATACGTGTTTTATGTGAAGACACTTGGCTAATGTCAGTTAAAGATAAGAATTAAACATTATATAATCACATATTACACAGCGGCAAATGTCCTATTTCAGATGTGAAAGTTGCTAATATGTACTTTTTGGGCTATTACATAATTGCATGGGCATGGCATTGTGATAGCCTCATTATAATGTACATTTGATAGACAGAGTATCTAGTCTCAAAAAGGTTACTGTCTAAGGAGAATTAACAGCATATTTCATATATTTATATTCGGCTTTCCCCTGCAGATTTGCAAATTTATGTGTAGGAAAAAGATTTTTTTCCATTTCAAACTCAATAACTTACAAAACTTTCTGGATTATCTTGTCATTCCAAATAGCTATACTCTCCAAAAGACACCCTTCATTTATTGTTTTTCCTAATTTTCTTTCCTCTGGTGTTTTAAATCAGCCCATGAAAAAAGGTATATAAGCCAGCTAGGTAAAATTTTATACATTTCCAAAAGGGTAGTCATTAGTGAAATATTCAAATTCAAATAAGGACATCAGAAGCCTATCTGGACAATCAATGGTACTGCCACTTACATATTATTTTATTAAAAACATTCTGAATGTTAAAAACCTCCATATATGAAATACAAAGTTATGAAATTTATAAAATATAAATTTATTTCCATTCTTATCTTACATTTGTCTTATTCATTGCAAGCTTGTCTAGTGCTTATATAGTATAATCCAAGGTAAAAATTACTGCTCAATTTTGGGAACTTATTTTTTCCCTCATTGAACTCATTCTAGATACAAGCAGTTTTTTCTTTTATTTTTTACAAGCCGAGTCTTCTAAATTATGTTTTAATTAAAATAAAATGAAATGAAGGTTTACAGATTTGCAGTGTATGATATGTTTAATTTCCTTTTCAAATTATCACATAAGTATTCTTACATTTATTTTTAAGTCATTGTTTTGTCTCTGATCTAGCACTCCTTTTACAATACATTTACCATTTTATATAAATTATACAAAGAGTTTCAGTTCCCACCATCTCTCAGTCGCTGTTGATCAAGGATTTTGGAAGGAAAAAAAAATAGAAATTATCACATCTCGGCAACTCGTTTGAGAAGAATACTATTTATATTTGTTCCTAATGCAAGGTTGAAAGTAATCTTGATTTCCCATCAAGTGTACAGGGATTATACAATATAGTTCATAATAGTATTTAATTCCTCCAGGGTTCAAGTTAAGATAAACAAGTCACTGACAGTTTTTATCTATAAATATGGCAGATGGTGAGAGACTGAGGTTAGTTATCAACTCTTCTGACTTTAATTTCGTGGTTAAAAAACACTGTAAACCTCACTATTTATCAAAGGCTGGGAAGAAACTCTAGTGGGCTGCAGTAGCCAAGAAATCCTCAGTAACATTAATCTCTTTAACTGATACTCAGTATCCTCCGAGGGTGTAATATTTAAGCTTGTGGAGTGATTGCTAGACATATTTAAATTTTCACTGGGATCATTAGCTAGTATTTCTGTCATTGATCTATTATAACTTTGCTAATGAGTTCCATGTGAGTGAAATTTAGTGAATGAGACAATTCTTTCTAAACTTTGCTGGGTATATGTTTAACAATTACTTAAGACAGTTATATATCTAAAAGATAGACTAATTCATCAAAATAATTATTTTATATACAAAGATGAATTGTGATACTAACTAGACCAAATATACCTAGGCATAGAATTTCATGAAAGGAAACCAACCATAGCAGTTTTGAATAATTTACAGCCAATGTATATTATATACATTTAGGCCACGAATCTACCTAAAACTTTACAAAATGCTATATAATTTTAAAAGATAAAAATCTATTTATTCTTCATATTTGGGATTGATTTAAATATAAAATTTTATTGTGATCATGTATTTTGTTAAAATCTGTATGCTCAATGTTATTAAAATTATGGTCCCGTATTGTAGAAAAGAGTATTATTTAAAATTGCTCAATTTTAAGATTCCAATTTTATAGTAAATAACAAAATGTATTCTATAACCACAAAAGTAAATAATATTCACAGACTCCACCTCTATTACTTTTATATTCTGAACAGGTTGGTTTTTCAGTTTCTAAGAAAGACAGACTTTTTAAATAGATAATAATTCAATATGCAAGTTGGGGACTAAAAAATCTTGCACTAAAAAAAGTCTTAATTGTATAAGTTTAGACTCCTTAAGAATAGATTTTCTAATGGTCAAATGCTTTGTTACTTTTCTAGTCTTATATTGAAATGCTTGTCTCTGATCCACCTTGAGAGGCTCATTACTGATGTAAAACACCAATCTATCTGTCTACTGATTATTCCTAACATAGCACTCAAATCATGACTTTCAAGGAGCTGTTGCCTCAATGGAGAGATGATTGAATGGAACCTTTGGTAATACACTCATGTACCTCATAAGAATATTATGATCAACAATAGACCGCATTTACAACATACGGTTTTTTTTCCCCCCCATTTTTCCTAGAAACAAGTTCACTATGTTACCCAGGCTGGTCTTGAACTCCTGGCCTCAAGTGATCCTCCCACCTCAGCCTCCCAATATACTGAGATCGTAGGTGTGAGCCTGGTCCTGTAAGGTTATGATGCCATATTTTTATGTGCCTTTTCTATGGTTAGATACAAAAATACTATTATGCTATAGTTACTTAAAATATTCAGCACAGGAGCATGCTGTATATATTTGTAACCTAGAAGCAATAGGCTATACCATATAGCCTAGGTGTGTAGCAGTCTATATGTTTAGGTTTGTGTAAGAACACACTGATGTTCCCACTAGGATGAAATCGCCTAACCATGCATTTCTCAGAAACTATCCCTGTTATTGAACTATGCATGACTGTGTATCTTCACATCTTCCTTCCTGCTCAGAGCCTGTTGCCAACGGATGTTATACTTCATTATTTGATACACTCATTTTTGCAACTGTCTACTTAGACTCGGATTTCCAGGTCTGAAAATGCATGAAGCGTTAATAACAGAGGATGGTAAAACCTCTCTCAAGTGATGGATTTAATGCCTCAAAGTCAAGCTTAATCTTCATCCAAAAAAATTCGTTATTGGGCTATCAGTATGTTTGACATCCATTTTTGTGTTGAATTCAGTAAAAATCAAGGGTAGTTCCACTTTAAAATTATCAACAAAAATAATCTAAAATAGATCTATTAATTAATTTTAACTATTGCACCTTTTTGTCTTCAAAGTGAAAAAGTCAGATAAAAGAGCATGTCCTCACAGGCAAAAATTTCTTTTAAAACAGAACCACACTAAAGCATGTTTTCTAGAGTTGAGAGGCCACTGAAAATTGATGGGAGTGTGTCTCTCAGAAATATGGCCAAGAAAACTAGGACCCCAGAGTGGCCAGGAGTGACCCTGTAGGAAGGTCTAGCTAGTGGCAGGTGGGAAGGGAACAAAACAGAGGAAACTGGCAAAGCCAGGAGGTATTCCAGTGTCTGGAGAGGTACATGAAGAGGTAGGTTTATGGACTCTCCTTCATGGAAATTTATATAGTGGGTGCCAAAAAAAATTTATACACAGTTTAAGAAAGGGAAAAAGTATTAAAGTTGTAATACTCAATATACACCAATAACAAAAAATAAAAGTCATGTTTGACTTCTGCAATTACACATTGCTACTGCAATTCAACTTCAAAAAATAATACACAGATAACATCATCTAAAATATATATACTTTTTTTGGCACCCCCAGTATATACAGTGGGTCTGAGGGACGTGAGATACCATTAAGAGCACACTAAAACAACCATTCTTGTAATGAAGGGATTTTTTTTCAGTATCCCAAAGGGTGGACTAAAGTTATTGTCTTTTTATTTTCCTAGTCTATATTTAAGATATAATGAGTTATCTCGTACAATGTAATTTTTTATTAATTATGGTTTTCAAAAAGAAAAAAAGCATCTACAGGGAAATTACCTGATTAAAAGGGGAAAAACAAACCATTAAAATGTAATAAAAGTATTCCTGCTTACACTCAAATCTATCAGATTTATTAAAATAATGACATAGAAACAAATTTCTGCCTTAAGACATAGTCTAAAGAAAAGTACAATCCATAAAATAAAAATAATACATATATAAACACTTTAATTTCACTTTTCTCATTTTCTTTCAGATTATCCTTCCCTGTCTAATGTCAAAGACATTGCATTGTCCAAAAGAAAACATGCAAAGGGGATCACTTTAACTGGATTTCATTCCCCTTTCAAAGGTCAGTTAAAAAGTAATCTACTAATATTTTTATTATTTATTCCCTCTGCAAATCTAGTAATTTTCATCTTAATCTTTTGCTCCTAGGAGATGTAATCTATGTTGTCATGTGCATGGCAGTCACCTGTGGGATCCTTCTCTTGGTTATGGTCAAGCTGAGGTAACGATATAACTAGAAGGGGAAGGGAGGGGCTAGAAGGGAGTCACTTTGTTGTGTGAAAGCATGTTGCCCGTTGGCTGGCCCTTGAAGAGCCAAAGAATGACAATTTCTCCATTAAGACATACTAAATCCATTTTATGTGGCATAGGTCCACGATAACTTTACTCTTAGTCTTCACATGGAAGGGAAATGCGATCATAGGGATTTTTTTTATGTTGCATTTTACAAGCACATTCTCATTGTATACTCCCTCCAATTAAACAGTTATCAATCCTTCCCCTTGGTTTTCCTGCAAAATCCAAACTGAACTGCATTCATTATTTGAATCATTCACAGGACTCATAGTCTCACATCACACCTATTGTGTAGTTCATTCAGTTTACATTTACATGAAGATTTATTCCTCACTCTAATTTCTTATATACTAATGCATTTTATTCATGTTTAATATACAATTATTGAAAGAGACATTCAGAGTACCCATAGAAAGACATTACGGTTACCTGACATTAATTTACTCTTTCCAAATCTTCCTGGCTGCCTTCATTGCTGCAATGTGGCAATTCCCCAGCAGGCACATGAGGCACTGAGGTTAGATATATATCAATTTCTAAATTTCCAAATGTTTAGGGTTTCAAATCTTTCCACTTATTTGGCATTTACAAATGAATAGAAAATAGTATGAACTGATTTGCCCTTAATTTAATAATAAAAACCTCATATTTAAACATAAATTATGTTCATTTGCTTATCATTATACATATGTGTATACATGTGTATAATCTGAGTAGCATAATGTTAATGAAGAAGATATATGTGTAACACATATGGATACACATACATAAACTATATTTATCAGTAAGCTTGGGCCTATAGAGGAGAGGAAGCACTGGGCATTTATCTCATGATACTTGACACTTTTAGGAAGACTGACTCAGTCAACCATACAATGTATGCATACCTATTGGTCCTCCATTCATCTCAGAGTTAAAGGCCTCGGCAACCAGGCAAATAAAATGAAAGACTGAAGTGGGGAGGTATATGATGATACCACAGGGTCTGGTTCATGTTGAAAAGTGTATGCTCTGCCTAAGGGCATTCACCTTTACTTACTTTTAAATACAATACCAGCTATGCAAAATGGATCCATTTGTTGGATCCAACCCCTCTAAAACATTTCATTTGCTGTTAACCAAAACCAGTACCAAAACAAACTATTCTCCAAAGCCTTAAAATTTATATTTGTATGAAAAGATATTCCACGGGTTCCAAGATACGGTTTGAAAGCCAAATAATTAGAGTTCATTTCTAAGGGGAGGAGAGAATAGCATTTGGAATTTATTAAACTTTCATTTATTTGGTTTAAAATATCTGAGAGCACTGTTTAGTTACTGTGCCTGCCTAGATATTCCATGACAAACATTGTTTCAGAGAAACACAGACAGTTTTCTGGCCTAGCAAAAATCTTTAAATGGTGCTCAATCTTTACTTCTTAATCACGTACATAATTTATACAGTTCACATCTACCACTTGGGCCCATGAGTTTTTACAGATTGCTGTTATGCTACAGGTAAATAAGAGGTAGGCTATTTATAATCCCCTGTGTAGCAGCTGTCACTTCACCTCATTTCTTGCCTGTATCAAAAGAACTTCCCTAGCCCGGCATGGTAGTGTACGCCTATAGTTCCAGGTACTTGAAAGGCTGAGACGGAAGGATCACTGGAGCCCAGCAGGTCGATGCTGGGTGGCCATGAGCGTGCCACTGCACTCCAGCATGGGCAACAGAGTGAGACTCCAACTCAAAAAAAAAAAAAAAAGGAGGTACTTCCCTTTCTTGGATGATAGTTGGAGTGTTATTATTAGAGACAAAACTTTTGAATTTAATATATATTTAAAGCAAATTCTTCATACTATTAAGCTCATTGTATTTAGCTAGAAATTATATTCCATATCATTTAAAATTGATTGTAATGTGTCATCAGCAAGTTCCAGGCCCAGGGTTAGGTCAACGAGACAAAAGTAAAAGCCACCATGAAAAGAGTACGTAAAACAAAACAGAAACATCAGTGGCAGCCAAACCTGTGTAATGGCACATCTGGAGAGAAATAATGCTACCTGTTGAAAGAAGGCTGGTTGGTACATCAGACCTTGTGCAGGTCTAATTCATGTGAATACCTATCTTCAGTAAAGGTAAATTACAGTTAAATGCATGATATTCCCTAGAAAGACATAAAATATTCTACTATTAGAACTTTGCTTCAGGAACTTTATAATTTTTTCCTCCAGGCACCCCATTCAAAAATATAAACTCACATATTTCTGAAATTTTTTAAATGGCATATTGTTAACTTTAACTTTTACTTTTATATAGAACCATCAGAATGTCAAGTCAAACAAGAGAGCCTTCACCAGCCCACATACCTGGAGGGCTGTGATTCATTGGATTAGAGTCATGGATCATTAACAATCAAGTTCTTTAAAGCAAGTTTTTATAGCCAGTCACAGAATATTCCATCTGTCATCAAGAAGGAAAATGTTAAGATAGACTTAATGATATTGGATAATTGAGTATAACAATGTAAGTTATAATAATAGGTCATGATGATGTTAGACTTATTTTTTCTTAAGAAAATGTTTGAGTGGTATCTATTACAGCACTGGTACAGAATTAAAGTTTCCCTTGAAGACAAAAAGTGTCATCTCAAATTACATATTGCATGATTTACTTTCATCATAAATATAAATCTATATAATATTAAGTAACTGTGTCGTAATATGCTATATTACAGTTAACAGGGTTTTTCTGATCAGCTTTATAAATTTCCATTAACTTTCCAAAAACGGAGTGTTAATAAATATTCAGTATATTTCCATTTGTATAATCTCATCTATTTTTAAACCAGTACTAAAGCAAAGCAACTACATTGTCAGAAAAAGTCAATGTGTATTTCAATAATGATTTATGTTATTTGTGAATTTAATGTTTCCATGCTAATGATTATAAACTTCTGTGATATTAAAGGAACAACATAATTTAACAATTATGTGTTGTTTCTATACTGTGACTTTTGGCTTGATCTGCCATTAGAGCATAACTGCAATTAGAACATTATAGAAAAAAATGTTTATTAAATTTTTGATACATATGTGCTTTTCAGCTGTCTTCTATCATACTGGTACCCATTGCTCAGAATAGCCATGAGGCTGTATTAGATATAGTGGGTCAGAGGCACAAATGTTTAATAACCTGAGGATGCCACACTAATAATTAGTGACAATTTATTTATTAATTTATTTACAATTAAAGGTCAAATATTTTCTGCTTCTTTGGTCTCATTTTTATTGCTGTTACTGTACTTTGGATTAAATTGCCTGCCTTAAACTAAATTTGAAGTTAACATTTGGCTATGTTTACTCGAGTACTTGAAAAGCCATTTTTTAATCTTTTAAATGGGGAAGAATAACTTGATGAGTCACAGGCACCCCTCATGGAGTTCTAGAAATTCCAGCAGCTGTGTAGAGGGTTAACGAGAAGAGAATGCAGATATTTCCATCCCAAATCACTGCCATTTAACTTAGGCTTGGTAATGATGGGAAAATGCGAACTGTTTTCTGGAAAACTGAGGAAAGAAGTCAAGTTGCTTTTAGAAACATGTGTTAAGCAGAGAAGGGAAGGACACAGTGTAAAATGGATGGCCTCCCTAACAAAGGCCTCCCGTCCCTGTCTCCTAGGCCAACAAGAGTAAGTAGGTAGAACTGCAGGAGGAATCAGCATAGAACAATTAGAGAACTCTAAATAGTTACCTGTCTCTAGATCAGGGAGTCAAAACTGAGAAAACGCAGGACATAAAAATGAAAAAACATCGGGACGGAGACACTAAGGGCCCTTAAATACCAGGCTAACGAGACTATAAATGCGGACCATAGGCCACTCAGGACATGGTCCCCATCTTCACTCTCATCTTTTACTCTTCTGTCCTCTGAGAAGCTTTCTCTAACATGTCCTTCCCTGCTTGGGTCAGGTACCCTTGTTCAGTGCTCCTCTGGCACCTGGAGTTCCCCTTTCTTAGACTACTACATCTCGCTGTCATAGCTTCTTCATTTCTTGTTTTTTTCAGTAAATTATAAGCACACCAATTGGGTCTGTTGGCTCATCTTTGCTTTCCATTCCACAGTGCATCATGTGTACTCAATAAATAATTATTCAGTGACGGTATTTCTTCACTTGAAAGGCTCCAAAATGCTGCACAATAATTTTAAACAGATTTTGGAATAAAAAAGGTGTGCTAACAGACATGTAAATGGTGAACTTCAGAGGGCTAAAACAGATATTGAAGAGACTGCTTTAAAAGATATTGTAATAGTTAGCTAATAGAAATTGAAAGCCTGAACTAATTAATTTGTTCAACACTTACTTATTGAGTATGTAGTGTGTATCAGCCCCTATAGTAGGAACTAAAAATACAGTTCTGAACAAAGTCCTCTTTTGGGACTTGGGATCAGATATTTTCTGGGGGTTGAGATTATAAAGATCAAAGCAGGAATAAGTGTCAAGCGAAGTCTTTTCTGCCCAGGTGCAGAGACTCACATCCTGAATCCCAGAAATTTGGGAGACTGAGGCAGGAGGATTGCTGGAGCCCAGGAGTTCAAGACCAGCCTAGGCAACATAGTGGGACCTCATCTCTACAAAATATCAAAAACTTAGCTGAATGTGGTGGTGCATGGCTGTAGTCCCAGGTATTTGGGAGGCTGACATAGGAGGATCACCTGGGGTGAAGGCTGCAGTGAGCCATGATCATGATACTGCACTCCAGTCTGGGTAACAGAGTAAAACCATGACTGAAAAAAAAGAGTAGGATTTTGATTTGTGCCATTGAGTAAATCATGGTGCCATTTGGAAAACTGGCTCATGCAGGAGGAGCGTGGGAATGGGAAAGGACAATTTGCCAGTTATCTTCCTATCGGTACCATCTTCCTTCACCTTTTATGTACCACCAAGAGGTTGACCTATATGCAAGAAAGGCTCTCTGGTTGTCTGGTTTCTTTTGGGTTAAGTCAGTGGTAAGAAATGGCAGAAAATGTGAGAGACATTTCCCTGGGTCCCCTTCACTCTCCCGAGATGTCAACACAAGCTGGCTGTTTCCCTTAGCTATTTCCATCAGTGTGGTCTTTTCCACATGCATCTCTCCCTCTTGATTCAGTAAACATTTCCACTTTTTAACCCTGCAGGTTTAGTGTCACTAATCTCAGTTGTTACTAGTCCTGAGTTCCTGGACTACCCTTGAGGTTTTCATACAACTACCCACACCTGGTTAAAGACTCCCTTAATCAAGCACTCTTAAGAGTTATCAATTTATATAATTTGCATGTATATCATCTGCTTCCTGTTGGTTTCCTGACTGATACTTGTAAATATTTTGGGTTTAGACCAATCCACTTTCTAACACCAGCAGGCTACCCATGTGGAATTACTTAGTAGTTAACTGGAAAATATGGCTCTGGAACTGCTGAAATCTGAGAAGAGCCATTAAAATTTGAATTGTTCAATATCTCTCATGTATCTCTAATCCTGGATGAGAAAGCAAGTTTACCACCAGAGACTCCCTTATGACTTCTGGGGAAAAAAAAACAAAAACAAAAACAAAATCGCTGTGGGGAAGGGTGACCAGATGATCAGGTGGCCCAGGTCAGAAGAATTTGATCCTTGATAAAATTCCCTCCAGAGTAGTTTGACTATTCCACTAAGAAGCTTCTGTGCCCCTAGCTGCTTCTGCATATTTATCCAGGACCTCTTCTCCTCCACAGAATTCCTTCCGCGTTCCCGGATGCTGGGAGTCAACAGAGCAGCGCCAGCTGAAACTCAGTGAGGTGAATCAGAAAGGTCTCTGAGGAAGGATTTTAGGGCAGAAGGAAAACAGGGACTTCGTGGTTATTCCAAAGCTGGGCCTTGCATCTGTTCGTACTTTTGAATTCCCTATGAGAGTCCTGGGAAATAGATTTGGGTTGAAACATACATCCTTTTCATTATCATGTACATTAAAATGAATACAAACGACTTGACAATAAATAGAATATTTCTTCCTTTATTTTTTATAAGTCACATGTGAGCTTAAACATAAGAATAAAATCCGGGGACTGATAGTCAAATGGTGGCACTGCTGCTCTAACTTGTCATGTTGGCACGTGTCATGACATGTCAGGTTGGCACGCCCCTTCTGTAAACTAGCACTGTTGTTCTTACATGTCCCTGTCTGCCTACTCAGTTCCCCTTACAACTCCAACATGAATACCAACTGGGCTGCAACGATGTTCTGCACTTGAGTTTCTCAAGTTGTTCCCAGAGTGCCTCTTTGAGACTCAGTGTCTACTCAGACCACTCGGACTGCACCCCAAACTTAGGTTAGTAGAATTAGCATTTCCAAAGCCTTCACAGACAAGTCAATTGCAATAAATGTATCTTTAAGTAGAGATTCATAATACAGGTTCTATAATCTTGGTTCTACTAATAAGGAAATAGGCCTTCAAAGCACAGTGGCTTAAGTTTTAATTAGGCAATATTGTCATATTTAAATATAGAGAGTAAAGTCATAAAACTTCACAAGAGTATAAAATTGCTCCATGTAGCACATAAAGTTTGGTTAATTTATCTGTTATATAATATATATAACAGTTTATCTTGGGTACAATGAATTATTTGATATTTGCATATAATTTAAACCTACACTAGAAGCAATAAAGATATAATTAGCTAAAATATTTCTCAATATTTTTTGTTTAGGTGAAAACACAACTATAAATATAAAACAACCATCTTTCAAGTAAAATTTTCATTTATAAACCTAGAGCTTGCTTTGCATATATGTACACAGTTCTTATTAAGCAGAGCTTTTGATTCACGATTTAATACTTTTTAACATAAAATTATATGTTTTATTTTATATGAATAGATCTTCTTAAAAGGAGTTAAGAAGGATATATTCCCATGGTTACCAAAAAGCTGTTTATTGCTTTCCATAAAATATTATTTTGAGAGACAGAAAAAGTTTATATATACATATTTAGGGTGACAAACACTCAAACAAAATTAACATTAAAATACTTTGAGATTTCACTGGAATTTTCTAATTTGATTTACGCTGCATAATTGGTTAGTTTTGCAGGAGACTATTTTTATAAGGTCAATGTATTTATATTTTTAGCGAATGCTTACTTACATGTGTTACATTCTTTTTAATACCTTAAAAAATGTGATTGCTATTCTTCTGTCTGAAAATTCTAAGTTAGTGAGTACTGAGAAAAATATACCTCTTAAGACTAGCAGAAGGCATTATAAGGGCAATGTAAACATAAAAGGAATAGTCACAAAGAAAAAAGTAGAACATGTATTCAAAAACATTGAAGACTTATGATAGTATAATTAATTTAATCAGTGAAGTTACAGAAAAAAAGAGCAACTAAACTGTATAAGATTATTATTCTGTATGTTTTACCTACATTATATAGTTTAATCCTGGCAAAAATTCTGTACCAGCTTAGCCTATTTACAGAATTTAAAAATCAAACAAACTAAAAAACTTTGAAGAGGTTAAGCAATTTCTCCAAATCTCAAAGTAGTAATTATATAAATTGGTAGCTGAACATAGATAACTCAGATTTCATAATCTTCTGTCTTAAGCCCTAAACTCTACCATCAGCCACTCCTAGTTGCAATTATGTAATTTTTATACTTACCAAACAACCAGGAAATACCTATTTTAAATATTTTCTGAAGTACTATCTATAACCATCTTAAATCACATGTATAAATTGGAATTAATTTACTTGTAGTTAAACAGCTTAAACAATAAGGAATACATATTATTTCCTATAACATGAAGTCTAGGGCAGAGCATCTCCAAGATTGGTTAACTCAGTGGTTCTAAGAGGGCACTATCTGTGTTGAGAACTAAAAGCAAACATGAAAGAAGTCTTGTGGTGGAAAACCATTCTAGGCAAAAAGAACAAATGCAAAGTCTCTAAGATGAGATTGGACTTAATATCTTCAAATAATAGAAAATCAAGGACCCCAGCGCAGAGCAATTAAGAACAATAAGAGTGGTAGAAGATGAGATCACAAAATTAAGCAGGAATAAATCTGTCAATGCAGGAAGTTGCATTTAATTCTGATTGCAATAGAAATTCTTCAGACAGTTTCCGAGATGTGAGTAATATAACTTAAATTATTTTCTAGAAGAATATATCTGTTATTTAGAAAGATTGAAAATGGGCAAAAATTGATGCTGAGAATCCTATTAAGACACCGTTTTTCTATATCCAGGGGAAAAAAAAGACTGTAGATCTGATGAGGATTGTCTCAATGAAGACTTGAAATACAATCTGATTTGTAATACAAGTGTTGGAGGCAAAGCCAGCAAGACCTGTTGATATAAAGATATGGGACATGGGAAACCTAGACCACAATGTGGACACACAGGATATTTTGCCTGGATTAGGGTATGATTAGGAACAGAGATAAATATATGTTTTTCTGTTTTCTTGTTTTTTTGATCCACCTGTGTTTTGAGGTGGATGTAATTGTTCAAATATTTTTAACTGACAGTTTTTATATGAGGTAGAACCCCATTGTAAAGTGTAATTCAAATCAGTGTATAAATGCTATTTAATATCATGAAAATTGAAGAAATCATTTAATAGAGAAATGTGAGGAAAGGTGGAAAAAAAGATGGAAAAATGACTTGGACAATTCCAACACTTTGTGGTCTGGAATAAGAAATGAGGGATACCAGGAACAAGTCAAGAGTGTAGAGGTTTTCTTACCAGAGGATATGTTCAATAGTGTCAAATATTGCCAAGAGATTGAATAAAATGAGGACAAGAATTTAATTTTAGCTTTGGTAGAAGGAAAGTCATTGAGATCTTGAACATATCCTACTGACAAGGTGGAAACAGAAGCCCAATTAGAGTGGATTGGGCTGAAAATGGAAAGTGAGGAAATGAAGACAATGAAGAATAAGTCTTGTGAGAAGCTTTGTACCTGTGAAGAGCATTACAATGGGTGTGTGTGTGTGTGTGTGTGTGTGTGTGTGTGTGTGTGTAATTTCTGTGAAGTATCAACAGATAATTGAGAAGAGAAGGTTAGAGATATGAGAAGAAAAGAGAAGGTGTGAAATGGAATGGTTACATTGGGGAATAGATCAATTTACTAGGGGAGTATAGCAGCTGCAACATTGCTAAGCCTGTCTGGGTACAAATCCTCATTGGCTCACTTACTTGTTTCACGATTTGGGTTGAGTTACCTAAAGCCTCTGAGTGTCAGTTTACTCAACCATGAAACAAGGAAGTTAATCACACTTACTTTACAGAGTTTGAAAGGAATAAATTAGTTGCTATGTATAAAGTCATTAGTAAAAAGTATATGTGGACTTTTCATTAGGTAATAATTATTATTATTCAAATCACCTAGCATATGATATATGAGATTTTTGGTCAAAAAACCAAAATATGTTAATATAGCTGGGTGATTCAGCCCATCAACTAATTAGGTGCAGAGAGCTAGATTTTACCACCGTTGGAGTTTTTCCAGGTGAGTTCAACAGACAGAAGAAGCAGAAGCAGTAGAACTTAATTTAAAATGTGTGGTTTAATACTGACCCATCATGGTTATGATGGGAGGACAACAAACAGGTCATGGACATCTAAAGACAGGTGGGCCAAGGTGTAGTGGTCTCATTGGAAATCCAGAGTTGTTGAAAGGAAAGTGCTGGCTTAAGAGAAATGGCAAAATGGGAGAGGTAGTGAAATCAATTTCAGAAGTTATTGTCAATAGGAGTATTAGAAGGGTAGCCTGAGTTGAATGGGACACTGAGATGAAAAGAGCATGTATAAATGAGATGGACAAGGACATAGAGGTCAGATATTAGTTATCCTACAGGGATATTAAGGTCACCAAGGATGATGACAAGAGTGATGATAAGCAAGGCACAGAAAGACAAACACTGCACAATGTTACTTACATGAGTTATAAAAAAAAAAGAGAGAAAGCCAAACTCAGAAGCCAAGAGTAAAATGCTGGGGAGATGTCAGTCAAAGGACGCTAAACCCGTTAGACATGGGGAACAATTTCAAAAGGTCTATTTTAAATATTGGTGACTACCAGTTAATAACAATATGTTGAATACTTGAAAATACTTAAGAGAGTAGGCTTTAGGGTTCTCACCACAAAAAATGAGCGTGTGAAGTAGCGCATATGTTAAATGGCTTGAGTTAGCCTTTCCATAAAGTATATACATATCAAAGCATGATGTTGTACACCATAAAAATAAACAATTTTTACACAAGGGGGAAAAGGAAAGGACGGTGGAGGAGGGTTGAAAGCCAGGCACTGCAGCCATGAGTGAGAGCGAATTATAAGGAGCATAGTAGATGAAGCAGATAATGAGGAAAAGAAAAAGAACAATGGGCAGCCAAGTTGGACTGCCAGCTCTTCAACAATTTTGCGTATTTTGATGCAACAAAAAGGAGAAACATTTTGGAAGCAGGAAAGGAAATCAAGGAGAATTTAAAAGCTACCTCCTGGTGATGAAAGACATGAGCTGTGGGAGGAACACGTCTAAATTGATGGGACTGTGGAGTGGTGTCTATAGGCACCAGTCAGCAGGTGACAGTTGGTCCAGTGCTGAAGTTTCTAAACTTCAGTCCTCATCAGAATCACCTGCGGGGCTTGTTAAACAGGCCTTCTGGGCTCCACTTCCAGAGTTTCTGATTTCGTTGATCTGGAGGAAGTAAGAATTTGCTTACCTTACAGTTTCCACATGATGATGACCCTGCTGCTCTGGAGGCCCTGCTTTATTTTGTATTTTACCTTTTCTTTTAGAGAAAGTGTGTGTGGTGGAGGAGGGGTCTTGCTATGTTTCCCAGGCTGATCTCAAACACTTCTGGAGGCCTAGCTTTGAGAACCACTGATCCAGGGGCTCTCAACCCTATATGCCCCTTATAAAGAAGTTTCTCACTTGAGAAACTCTTAACTTACTGATATAAAGTTGTGAAGTTTGAAGTACTTTGTACATATAAAATGCATAGGCAGCATTGGTGTGCAGTAAGAGTTCAACAAATGTTAGCTATCATTGTTTCTATTACTAGCAGTCCCTATAAGAGCATCCCTGCTGACCTCCCCAAGCCTGATCTCCCATGAGGCTCCTACTCACTTACTACCTGGGTTCCAGCAACAAAGGCCTCGTTTTAATCTCTTCCAGGTGATATGCTTCTTTCATTAGTAAACCTTCATATTAACTTTGCCATCCATCTGGAATCCTCCTTCCCTCTTCCACAAGGTAATTCCCATGCATTATTTAGATTTCAGATGGTCATTTCCTTGCAGAAGTTGTCCCTGGCCTCTGAGACTAGTTTGGCAGCCTCTCTTCTGGCACCATGTACCTCTCACAGATTTGTTTGTGTGATTATTCCATTAAGTTCTTTCACCCCCTATGCCTTTAAGCTTCATGAGGTCAGAGACCTGTTCTGCTTGCTCACCAGTGTGTCAGCAATGCCTGGTGCAATTCTGACTAATTAGAGAAATGCATGGTATTTGAATGAATAAGAAAATGACATTTAAAAATTATTATTTAATGTCCAACTGCTAAGTTAGACAAACTTGGGTTAAATTCTTAAGTATGTAACAAAAGATTTTATTAAGAATTAACTTTGCCTTTCCAAAAATAGATTCTATGTTTTTGAGTCTTTGAATTATTCAAAAGGAAAGAAGAGGAAGTCGAACGATTAAAATAATTTAATTTTTTTATTTTGACGATGTAGGATCCATGTTTATACAAATATTCAGAAAATTGGTAAAGATAACTAGATTTTGACTATGGGTCCACCAAACATAGGTACCAAGCGTTAATGTTATGGGAACACCATGAATTTGGGGTATTTGATATAGGGTACATGGACAGCACTTGCAGAAGTTGGCTTTTACCACTCGGTCTCAACTTTATTTTTTCATCTTCCTTGAGTGATTTGGAGACAAAAGTATACAAAGAATAAAGAATGTAAAAGTAAACGTTTTAGGTATAAAAGAAGGATTTTACAAATAGACTGCTTAATCTATAAGGATACCATATATATTGCCAAATTGTCATCCTCCACTGCTTTGAGTATATTACTTGGGCATATTCTTTATGTTGTTAAGATTCTAGACTTACTATAGCAGTTGTTCTAATATTTTAATTGATAACTGGCCTAACACAGGAACATCTGGGATAGTTCTAAGAAATCAAAGCACTTTCAAAAAACAGTAAAGGATCAAAACATTATACCATTACCTTACAACATACTACATCATGTACCCAAAGATAGTAAATATCTATCTGTTTATTTATTCATGGTCTGAACTCAGAAAGCCCCATTCCCTCGATAATGAGAAGCGTAACTTTTTTTTTTTTTGAGTCAGTCTCACTCAAGTCGTCCAGGCTGGAGTGCAGTGGCACTCTCACAGCCACTCCAGCTTCAACCTGCTGGGCTCCACCGATCTTTCCAAGCAGCCGGAAATACAAATGTGCGCTACCACACCCAGCTAATTTTTGGATTTATCATAGAGAGGAGGGGCTCACCAAGTTGCCCAAGCTGGTCTCGAACCGTGGGCTCAGGCAATCCTCTCGCCTCGGTCCCCCAAAGTGCTGAGATTACAGGCTTGAGCCACCGTCTGACCGAGAAATGTAACTTGAAATTGCCAAGAAAAGTAACCCAAATGCTTATTCAGATTAACTCAGTCCTTCTAGAATAATTAATCACCTATTTTAACATGGAATTATCTTTTTCTCCTCTCCCTCTTCAAGAGGTATCTTTGTGAATGGAGAGCATACTTTGGTGTGCATGGTGCCATCTGTAGCTTTCTTGGTCTCTGCTGTGTAGTGATTGTCTTATCTGATCTCCGATCATATTGCAGCAGAGTCTGCTAAGGAGTGGCTGGTCCATTCTGATAATTTGGGTACCATGTTTCCTTGTCATGACTTCCATTTCTGAGGCTTCCATAAACAATGGCTTTCTTGTTTTAATGCTAGGCCCCTTCTGACTCTCTAGAGAGGGTCTTAACATCCCTGTATTCCTCTGAAGAGCAAAACAGTCAGTTACTTTCTCTGCACATTGCTATATTCATCAGTATTCGGTTGTCAAACCCTTCCTTCAATCATGGCTTCTTTCCTGCTGGAGTCCCAGTGCCATGTTGATTTGACAACATAATCAATGCATGACTTTGCTAATACTGGAATTTCCTCTAAACTCATACAGACATGATATGTTTCCTGATTTCTGTCCTGGCCCCAAACCCATGGTGGGATCACCCATGGATGGGGTGGGATGGGACAAAGGTTGGGGAAGTGCTTTTGGAAAGGGGTTGGGACAGGGTGCCAAACTTGGTCCTCTGGCTTCTGTCTTCCCTCTGTTTCTCCAAGATTGAAAACTTCTATCTAATGTGGACTTTTCTTGGAGACTATCATACATTGTTTTAATGCTATAACTTGAAGTCCAGCTTTATGACTCAATTCTGCCAGAGAACGATTATAATATGTACAAGGAAGTTTATCAAACTTAGAAAACATTAAGCTCTCTCTCTCTTTCTCTCTCTCTCTCTTTCCCCTAACAAAGACTGGATCCCAATGCTGCTACTTTTTATTTTATTTTATTTTATTTTATTTTACTACATGTTTGAAAAGACTAGCTTTTAAGCCCAAACTGAACAATGGCTTCTTTGTTATAGGGCTATACCCAACCTGTCCCAGAAGTAATGAATACTGCTGCTTCACTGATTTTGAAACTGTAGAGCATAATAATTTAAGGAAAATAAAAACAAAAATGGTGATTTAAGATTCTTCACGGTTTTCTTATAGCATACTTACAATGGCTCAGATAAAAGCTAGTTTAAATTTTTAAAAAGTGGTTTGATGAGAAGTGAGAGGAGAGTAAGAACAAAGGAACAGGGTACTACAGGGTATCAACAATTGGACCTCTTTCCCTCTCATCGCCTATATCATCTTACCTCTATTGCAGGTAGAAGACGAGGGTTCTTGCCATTGCAGAAAGTACCCCAAGTATAAAATCACCTATAAGCATGTTTTTGTAGACCTTGTGTGACTGTGGCTACCTGATTATTGTTTTTCAAGTCGTTGTCATTATTATTGCCACACATCAATCAGAGAAGACCCAAAGTCAAAAAATGTTCCCACATTGGATTCTATTTGCTGGTCAGATATGACTCCTCTTGTTAAGATCCAAGGGACACAGCTCTCTAACATTTCTGAACTAGAAGTGATTTAATTCTCTTTAGGAAATGTTTTATTTGTATATGATAGACACTGAATATGACCTAAATATGTTCTCCTTTATGATATAGCTGCTAGAGAGCTCAGGTTCCATTTGCACTTAAACTTTAGAAAGGATTCTCCATTGTACAGATTTTTGTGTATTTTTATTTTTCAGTGTTTGTTTCTATTTGAGCACATTATCCCCATTATTTGTAATAACAACACTACTGGTAGTAAGCGTATACAACAGGATAGGTTGGGTGATTCTACAGTAACAAGCAATCATGAACTATCAATGCAATGTGATATCGAAGGTTTATTTCTTGCTCATACCACAAGTCCAATCCAGGTAAGTTCCAACTGCTCTATTGCCTTCACTAGGAAGCCCAGGCTGACAAAATAACTTTTCTCTGCAATATTACCAGAAGGAAATTAAAGATTAGGGCAAAGCACATGTTCTTAAAACTTCCATCTAGGAGTAACGTGTCATTGCTGATCACATTTCATTGACCAAAGTAAGTCACATGGTTGCCTAAATCAGTAAGGCAAGGAATTGTACTCAGAAGCCCAGAGGACACTGGGGGATAACAAAATAGGTTATGCTTATTAAATAATTATTCAATACAGCATTCTTACAAAATTCGTATATTAAATGCTCATCAGAGTTCTCTTAGGAATTTTCTTCATTTTATGGATGAACAATAACAAGTTTTGCGAGACTAAGAAATTTGTTCAAAGTCACACAGTTAATAAGAAACTGAGTTGAGATTAGAACTGAATTTTTCTGCTCTAAGCCCAGTTTTAATTATTGTTTAATATATGCATATGTCTCATACTTCTTCTAGGGTAAAGAAGGGCAATGCATTTTTAAATATAAGAAACCAGTAAGAAGCTGAATGATCCACATTACTACTCCAGGGTTTAGGAAATCCAGTTTAATGGCAATGAGTTTTCCTTGAACCCTGCTTGAGGAATCATTTACCAATGGGTCAAACTAGGTGCTAATAAGCTAGTAATCTCTCACTGGCAGCTAATTAAGCTGAACCCTGGAGGCACTTAGCAGTATGTGTTCAGAAAACCAATAAAATAGGGGTCAATAGGGATGGCTTACAGAGGTCAAAACCAGATTTTTGAAATCTAAAAATTATATATAAGAAGTTGAGTTATATGTATGAGAAAGGACTAAAGGGAGAATTAAGGTTAAATGTATGCATTGCCTTTGTCTTAAGATGCCATTCTTTTACACATTAAAATAGAACTGTAAGGGCCTGGTGGGTGGCTCATGCCTGTCTACAACCCCAGGACTTTGGGAACCCAAGGGAAGGAAGATCTTTTGAGCTCAGTAGTTGGAGGCTGCAATAAGCTATGATCACGCCACTACACTCCCACCTGACTACACTTCAGCATAAGTAACAGAGCAAAACCCTGTCGCTAAAAAAATAAACAAACAACAACAACAAAAACCCACAAAACCACACACACACACACAACCAACGAAAGTTATTAGATTAGGTCATTGGCATCTTAATTAGTTAATCACCAGTTCAACTATACTGGGATTGTTGGATAGGCAGCTTTCTGGTTTGTTAGATACCTCTCTTTTTACATACAAAGTTGTTCTTGTTTTTCCACTGCTGTTCCACAGAGTGTTTTTTTTTTTATGATGCCACTAAAACTGACTAATTAGACAAATTTTGGGACACAATTATGTACCAGTTCTTGTGCTGGACCTGAATGTGATAAAGGTCGTACTCTCATGAAACTGAAAGCCAAATGGAGGTGACTTAAATAATTACCCAAATACCTTTATAAATTAATATCAATTAATGCAGAATTGAATCATTTTGGCAGCACATTCTATTTACCTTCTCTTTATTTGGTATCCTCAATTGGACAGAAAAGCAACATGCAAATGTAATCACCTCAACTCTGATATTATGATTCATTTATCCTCTTTAATAGAAGGTAGATATTTGTTGTTCTTGTTGAGAACTGTTCATGCCAGGACAATTATATAGTAAAGATTCTGAAATACTTTTATCATAATTGAAACTTATATGTTGAAGCTTATCATTTTTGAAGGTTTAAAATAATTTAAACTTTCCACATAAAATTTTTAAAAGTTATATTTAATAATTCATATGGTATATATGTGCCAACATTTAAAAATCATTTAAACATAGAAGTAAACATTAATGTAGGAAAATATCTTTTGTTGGTTAAAATTTCTTCCATATCTTCTTTTAAGAACTAAAATATGTTACTATAGATTTCTTTTGAAGTCTATGAAAATAAATAAATGGTACTATATATTTAACTTTGCTGTAATAAAAATCTTTAAATTTTCTGGTTTCCAGAATATAGCACCAAGTATGAAGTTCATCCTTGAATATCTTGAAGCACACTGTGCAGCTTAGCATAAAAGTAAAGTCCCACAAACAGGTGGACAACATAATTTTCATTTTCCTAATGTATGCCAGAATCTAAATTGCATCTTGCCTTCATTTGAAACCCAACCATTCAGTTACAGTAAACTGATGTGATGGGAAGTTTATCTTAAGACTTATGTAATTGTTGCCCCTTGTGTATCATGCTATTTGGGGAATATAATTTCTGGGGATAACATATGGTGGAACAATCTTTCAGATTACCTGTGCTGACCCTGAGTTTGCATCATGGGGGTAAAATATGCTTCCAATTACAAGTGTCCTACGGGGATGCTATTTTTTATGAATACAGGGTAAAGAACAGCAAAGGAGTCTGGGCTGTGTTTGACAGCTGGGACAAAGCACCTTGAATCAATAAAATTCTTATTAATTCCATCCTAAGTACCTGCCATAGTTTCTCATTGACATGATTCTATAAATAACTAGATATAGAAATCTCTAATACAGGTATTGTACAGAATAATGCCAATATTCCTGGAAAAGTCCTACATACTGACAAAAGTAACATCAAATCAAGAAATAATTGCATGCCAGCTGTTTGTGGGCTCTGTCATAAGTGCTTTGAGGGTCGTAAATTAATTTAAAGGCATAATTTCTTTTCCTAAATTATGTTTCTAAAAATAAGAAGTATAACTTTAACTTACGTCTATGTAGATCAGGGCTTACTGATCTTAAATACATGAATTTACTTTCAAAAATGACTTAACCACATACAAACTATCTCCTAGGTTGAACCCTCCAAAATGCTAAGCCTAATAAATATTCTGCAGAGTCAAGTAAAATCTGACTAGAGAGTGATTTTTTTCTTACTTTTCTCTAAGTTTATGTAATATTCTAAATCATTTGTTGTTATATCAACAGTATTAACAGCATTTTCACTAGTATAAGAAAGTGGTTTCTTCACTCAAGAAGTCACTTTCTTTGCTCACTCATTAGAAGCAACTCCTCATCAGTTCACATTTGATCTTGAGATTGTAGCAATTCATTTACATCTTTGGGCTCCACTTCTAAGTCTAGTTTTCCTGCTCTTTCCACCACATCTGCATTTACTTGTTCCACTGAAGTGTTGAACTTCTCAAAGTCATCCATGAAAGTTGGAATCAACTTCTTCCAAACTTCTATTTGCATTGATATTTTGAACTCCTCCTATGAATCACAAATGTTCTTAATGGCATCCAGAATGGTAAATTCTTTCCAGAATGTTTTCCATCTTCTTCATTTGGATCCATCAGGGAAATCACTATGTATGGCAACTATAGCCTAACAAAATGTATTTTTTTAAAATAATAACAACTGAAAGTCAACATTATTCCTTGATTATGGTCTACAGAATAGATGTGTTAGCAGGCGTGAAAGCAACATGGATCTCCTTGTACATCTCCATCAGAGCTCTTGAGTGATCAGGTGCGTTGTCTTTGAGTAGTAATGTTTGGAAAATAATAATTTTCTGAGCAATAAGTCTTAACAGTAGGTTTAAAATATCCAGTAAACCATGCTGTAAATAGATTTGCTGTAATCCAGGCTCTGTTGTTCCATTTACAGAGGACAGACAGAGTAGATTTAACATAATTCTTAACGCTTTCAGAATAGTCAATGAGCATTGCCTGCAACTTCAAGTCACTAGTTGAATTATTCCCTAATAAGAGAGTCAGCCCAAGCCGGGCTCGGTGGCTCAGCCTGTAATCCCGTGCCTTTGGGAGGCTGAGGTGAGTGGATTGCCTGAGCCTGCGGGTTCGAGACCCGCCTGGGCAAGCAAGACCTCATCTCTACAATAAATCAAAAAATTAGCCGGGCGT
>CAUYQG010263500.1:0-19631 GCA_963574415.1 Tarsius wallacei
ACTGGAGACACAAGAAAGAATATAACTCTCAGAACCAGAATACTGGATGAAACAGAACCTCATTAGGCTTTTTCTTGTTTGGCGGATCTTGGTTGAGAAATTTTATTATTTTTTATTGAAATCTGTATTAGGAGTCTCAAGGGAGAGAGAGAGAGAGAGAGAGAGAGAGAGAGAGAGAGAGAGAGAGAGAGAGAGAGTTTTCAGGCTGGAAACCCAGGGAAAATTTGATGATGTGGCTCATGTCCAATGGCAGTCTGCTAGCAGACTTCTGTCTTCCTTGAGGGAGGTCAGGTTTTTTTCTTGTAATGCCTTCAACTGATTTGATGAGGCCCACCCACATTATGAATGGTAATCCGCTTTACTCAGTCTACTGTTATAAAAAACTAATCGCATCCAAAAAAATCCAAACATTCAGACCAGTAATTGAGTACTGTGGCCAACCCAAGTTGAGACATACAATTACTTATCACAGAATCTCACAACCCTTCTTTGTTTATCTACCAACTCTAATTGCTACAGCAGACTCTACTGTGATTGCTACTGCAACATTTTTTATCCCAGGCAGAGATGATAAGATTCTTTTTTTGAGTTGGAATCTCACTCCATTGTCCCAGCTGGAATGCAGTGGCACTCTCATGGCCACCCCAGTATCAACATGCTGGGCTCCCACGATCCTTCTGTCTCAGCCTCCAAGTAGCAGGAACTTAAGGTGCGTGCTACCATGGCCAGCGAATATTTTGATTTATTGTAGAGATGAGGTCTCACCATGTTGCCCAGGCTGTTCTCAAGCCCGCGAGCTCAGGTAATCCTCTCACCTTGGCCTCCCAAAGTACTGGGGTTACAGGTTTGAGCCACCAGGCCTGGCCAAGATTTTTTTAATGAGCAGTCTATTTTGTGGATTTCTTCATTTGTTCAGAAGCTCACATAGATAAGTTGCATTTGACTGATGGGAAGTTTGCTTGATTTGGGTGTCTGGCAAGACTAGTATTTTGTATCCTTACCCTTTATGATTAAAGTCCAATCTTTTTCAGCATCACTTCTGGGCAAGAAACATGCTTGTGTCTAAAAAAATTTTCTTGACACCTTTCTACATACTACTGGGTAAATTAAAATTTTTCAGGAAGCTAATGGCTGAACTTTTAAGTAAATTCTTGCTTCCAGTCGTATAACTTAACTCTAATCTGTAGGAGGATAACCTTTTGTAGTGAGAAATGTGCAACATATGATTTAGGCTCTTAGTTTCATTGTGCTTGACCACATGAATGGAAAATATACAGTGACACATTATCGTCGTTGCATATAAAAGACACTCTTGTATGTCATTCAATAATAATTATTTTTTATTCTTATAAATAAAGAATGCAGTGCAAAAAAAAAATTACCTTGGGCTTTTGTAGTGTAGTCTGCTCTATAAATGTGAACTGTTCTTATAGAAACATTCTAAACTGAAGCCTACATGTATTGTTTGATGATACATTTTTGTAAGCTCCAGATATTTGGTGTTAAATTGCCAACTGGTTTAGATATAAAATTTAAAAAGAGTTAAGGGTCAGGTCAACAGTTTTCTTTCATTAGAACATCTTCAACAATATGCCTTCCTTGACAACATCTAGCAAATATACCCTTATAGATAAACCTGAACTTCAAGATATGAATCTGTCACACTATAACTAATAATTACTGCATGACTCCAAAAAAATAAAACATATCGGAATCCATCAGTTGGGGTGTCCAACCTTAGAAATAGTGAAAATTGACTTATTGGATTATATTTGTACTCTGTGTCAATAGATGCTCTGGATCTCCCTCTTCTTTTCATGTTCTCTGAAATTTTCCTTATTAGTGGGACATCACCACTGCATTCACTTCCTATTTAGAAAATATGGAAAAGGGAGCACACTTACTTAATATGTGTCTATTAATACTTTAGTCTCAATTGTTTAGTTAAAAACAAACAGATTAAAATGAAAAATGAAGGTAATAGCTGGAAATATGAGGAAGGGGAATATCCTGAATTGTCCCAGAAGCTTCAAGTCTAGCACCCTGAGCATACCCAAAACTTGAAGTAATGATGGATCACTGCTTCAGTGACAAAGAGTGAATCTCAAACATAAAGCAAGATAATGCAAAAATATTAATTTATACAGAATTTAAATATATACTATCATGTTCTCCTGATATGACGTGATAAGACAAGGTATTTTATCTCTGGGTCTTCCACCCAAACATCCATAATATCAGCCTAATCATATGGAAACATCATAATAATCTCAATTAAGGGATATTCTAGAAAATGCCTGATCAATAAGCCTCCAAACTGTCAAGGTCATCATCAAGGAAAGTCTAAGAAAGTGTCACAGTCTAAAACAGCCTAAGAAAACACAATGACTAAAAGTAATGTGGAATCTTGGTTGGACTCCTGAAACAAAAAAACAAAAAAAAGGCATTAGGTTTTACTAAGGAAATCTGAATAAACTAAGAACTTCAGTTGAGAATATTGTATTAACATTGGCCCATTAATTTCAACAAATGTCATGTTATTTTGAAAAAATAAGGAAGACTGAAGGTTGGATATGTTGGCTCATGCCTGTAATTCCAGAACTTTGGGAGGCCAAAATGAGAGGATTGCTTAGGCCCAGGAATACAAGACCAGCCTGGTCAATGTAAATAATAGTAATAATAATAAATTACAAAATAAAAACAAGGGAGACTGAAAGTGAGGTATATGGGACTTGGTATTACCTTCACGACTTTTCTGTAAATCAAAAACTGTTTTTAAATAGTTTATGTCAGAAACATACTATGACTAGATCTCAGAGCTACTTAATTTACTGACAGGATTAAACTTCCATTTTTAAAAATGTCTTTATTTGTGTATTTGGCTTCTATTTTCTCCCAAATAACTTGAGAATACTTTAACAGATAAGAAAATAATTAAGCCAGTGCCCAGGTTAAACATCAGTTGTTTTCATGCAGGTATTGATTCTCAGATAATTAAACTGGCTATAGAGCTTGTTACCCAAAATAGAGAAATGAAACTCTGAACCTACTTGCCTGATTCAGGATTGTTTTTGTTTTGTTTGTGTTTTGAAGCAATTGTCATTATATCAATAACAATTTACATATAAATCAGTGTGACCAGTTCTGACAATGAGAACAATATCTAGTTTTTAATCAAGCTAAATATTAGTACATTCATTTTTTCACTTGTTGAAATTTTAGAACCAATTTTTAATATCCCTTTCCAGTACTGTATTTATCTCTTAGAGTATGTTTTCATCATATTCACTTTCTCCATTTTCTAGAATTCTTACCAAGGTTGTTATGATAATGTCTATACGTAACCTGGTGATTTTTAATATGCTTCACAAATTGGTTGCAGAAAGTTGTTTCCTTCTTTCCTTCCTTCCTTCCTTCCTTCCTTTTTTCCCCTAACAAATAGCTGGAGTCTGGACGAGAAACAACACAACTTAACTTCCACATATGTTGTACTTCTTCTAAGACTCCAACCTCCTTTTGCCAAAGGTTAAAATGCTTGATTTAATATTTCCTTTTTCCTTCCTTCATCAGTTAACCACTGTGAGAATGAATAAATTAATATTGTGTAATGAAAAGATGGTTTTAAAAAGAAAGAAGACAAAAAGCACTAGATGGTGCACTCTGTAATTCTTAATCAAACTTCCAGGCTAATAAAAAAGCCAAACGCAATTATGTGTTTAGTGATATTGTACAGTTTGAAAGGCTTCAATGAACTGGAATTCTCTCCATTTAGTTAAATTGAAAGTGAATCTGGTAGCAAAGGGATTTTGTTCTATAAATATTATCAATAATCTTACTTCATTTGGATCTTCTAGGGTTGTACAGATAAATCCATAGATGGCTTTTGCATTAGCAAAAGGATTTATCTTGGATAAGTAAATATATTCTAAGAAATTTGTCTTGAAAGATGCAAAATAAATGTTGAAAACATGACAATATTGTTTACCAGCATTGAAAAATGATCCAGATAATGTCTGGGTCAAAAGTTATAATGAAGGAACTATCAGAGTAAACAAAAAAGTAAGCTAACATAGATTGGTACTGCCACACATGGTAATGTATAAATAAAAACCTTTGTATTTTAATTTACATAAATTTGAAAATCAATTTAAAATAAAATTCTTGAATTAATAAACACACAATAAATATGCATCTTTACTTCTCATAACTACTTTATTAATATCTATATTAATGGAGAAGAAAACATGCAATACAAAGCCTGAAATAGAACAATTAATACACGTTTGCCACTGGACTACATACATATTGGGCCATACAGTATCCAACCTTCTCACTTCCAAAGCATAGTTAGACCTGCTTTGGTATACTGTTCACTTTCAGATGCTGTATGATGTCACAGAGGAAGTATCTTCCCAAAATACAGACATAAAAACGTATTTTATAATATTCCAAATATTTTAAGCAGAGATAGCATAAATTTCACACATTTTATCCCTAAAAGTATCACAATCACTAAACGATTGCCTTCAATTTTTTTTTCATTTGTGCACACACATTTTTCTGAGCAGGCTTTTCATTACTACTCCTGCTGTTGTCAACTTATACTGTCTTTAAAAATTATATTTACTAAAAGTGCATGGATGGTTAGTATGAGGGAGGTACTGTGAATGAATATTTTAAGGTCTCTGCATAAAATTTTTCTTGTGTGGAAATTGGCACATGATTTAGAAAGGTTCCTGTCCAAATATATTTCAGCTTCTCTTGCTCTCATTCTTTCCAGGCCAATTAGGCCAGTTGGAAATATTCAAAATAGTGCATAATGATGATAATAAAAAGTTTATCTAAACATAACCATAAATTTGGCTTGCAAAAGATATAAAAGAAGAAAGATAAGAAATGATAGTCATAATATAAAATATAAATCAAAAGAATATAAATAAAGAAAAACCTAAATATGTAAATTTTCATACATGTATATTAGGAGATGCACATACCTTCAGTCTTAATATAAAAACCAAAAAATAATGTAGAAATATGCATGTGAATAAAACCCACTTAATTTTTCCAGGATTGAAAAGGATTTCTTTTGCATATGACATGATTACATTTTAAGAACTGCACAATTTGTGATTTATTTTAGTCTATTTTTTTTCCATTTTAATGAAAATGTGTGAGAAATATTAGTTGGGGAAGGCAGAGGCTCTTCATAACTGTCACCATTACACAGTAGCAAATTTCTAACCAAATTTACATAATTAAATATGCAATGTTAAATAACTAAATGAGACTACACAAAATGTGCTGTCTAAATTTATTACATTGTTGGTATCATATGGAAAAGCTAGTTTTTAATACACTAACACAATATTAGTTAAAACTTGAAGATAAAATTTAAGACTAGAATGTTTATGTACTTAGCATATAAGATCCACAATGTTTGAATATATACTTACAGATGTGGTATATTAGCACTATAGCGGGAAAATTAATAATCACAATATATTTGAATAAGGCCACAAAATAGGATAACCAGTCTGATTGAACATGTTATTCTCATATGAATTATTCAATTTAAAGTTCCAATTTCACACCAAATCTAATCTTTTCTTTATTCAAGGGAAACATTTTTTGACTGATGGTAAAGAAAGACATTTTGCAGTTCCAGGACTACAGTTTTTGTGCATCAGAAGAGCTATCTGTGAGTTGCCTCAACCTATATCTCTGTCCATCCATTCAAAGAAAGAATTTTTAATGTGATGAGAAATATCTCATCAGATCTGAAGCCCTGAAAGTTTCAAATTTCCAAGGCCAGACCTAGTGGAAGCTTAGAAAGAGAATGCATAGGGGTGAATAACTGGGCTCACACCCCTTGCCTCTTTGGCTACTTACAGCCTGCTTCCATTCAAAGCCTCTCTGGTTCAAAACCAGAAAGGGTGCCCAGTCATTTAATATTCAAAACACATTCTAAGTCTGATTATAAACCAGAAATAGAAAGGGCATTGAAAGCATATTTGTTCATTCCTATATTTCTAGGAAAGGTATAATGCATCACAAACTTTGAAATAAGAGGATTTAAGAGTCTCTCTAACAACTCAGTAAATTATGCTATCAGAAAAAATTCCCAAATATCTAATTTTGGGTCCTATTCTGATTTCCATTCAACAGTAACCATTCAAATTCCTTGCAAGTTATTTAATAAACTTTCAGCTTCTCCTTTTTATTTCCTTTAAATTTGTCTGCTTGTTGTATGTAGATCATAACTAAATTAAAGGTGTGAAGAGAAAATGTGGAACTAAAATTTAAAAAAAAATCTCTGAGAGTATTTTAAGAGCAAAATGTTCTAAAATCTACTGAAAGCACTGATTTTGTCATTCCAGGTTTCTTTTTAAATCTTTCCCAGGTTTAAAATTGTCATCATCAACAATAGCAACAATATCAACACATGTACATGATCATATTACAATTAACGTTCAAACATCATCAATCCCTCAGGATTGAGATGCACCTGGAAAACAAGTATGCTCCAAATCCATTGAAGAATTAACAAATACAAAAGAGAAAATTCCAGTATGCTCCAAATCCATTGAAGAATTAACAAATACAAAAGAGAAAAAAATGCAAGATCAATTAATTTGAACTTTCACTAATTATATTCTAGTAGTTAAAAGTTAAGAAGTTATTCTACACACCAAATCAAATATGATTTAAAAAGCTTTACAATGGATGGGAACAATGTATTTTCAAAACACTACTTAACGGGCCGGGCATATGAAGAAAAAATTTCTCAATATTCAGTGGAAATCTTCACAAATGAAATTATACATATATCACAGTTTATATTACAACATTTACACACAGTTTAATCATAAATTACATATCTTCAAGTTACACATTACAAAGGTTACACCTAATTTAATCAAATAAGAAATGTTCACACACCCCCCCCTCACAAAACATCAATTGTCTCTTGTTTTAGTGTGATACTGAAACAAGACGTATTCTCTGATTTGCTATGGAGGAAAATTAAGCTGATGGTGTTTCTGTAAACTTATGAAATATGCGCATAGAAAGTATTGGCCATTTAAAAGGTCAAAAAGAGAAAATAACAGACACTAAAAGGAAACTGATGTTTCCTGTGAATACTACTGTATTCTTTGTTTCATTTATGAGACTTCGTTGGTTTTTTTGTGTGTTATTGGGGTATTTCTTATTGACTCCAATAAGTAGTCATGAACCGTATTTCTCCCTCTGCACATCTCTCTGAAATTCTGTGCTGATTACATTTCATGTAGATTTATAATTATGTCTCTTGAAAAGTTCCTTCCTAACTTTCATCTTGTTACAGTGGTTTACATCAGTAAGTTGAGCCAGAAGGAAAAAAATCCCTTAGTCTTATAGGTTTAGTATATGTTTTTATCTGCAGTTATATTTATTTGTTATTCTTTCAGTACTAGCCTATTGAGATGTCAAATCAATATTTAAATCTTCCTGATTTTGTCTAGAAAATAGTAGTTTATAGTTATAGCTGTAAATGACTCATGCATTGAATGAATTCATCTTTCTTGTAATTTTCTAGGCTGTTACAAATTCTGGAAGTTGAAGATCCAATTAATAATGGATTATAGGCTTATAATGACAGATACAATTTTATCTCTGATGCACTTTACACTCAACTACAAAGGTGCATTTTAAAAACAAGATGGAGGCCCTTTTTAGCAAATGATTGCCTAATTGGGCACAGTTATTGCACTTTAGTGTCTCGAGCTCTACTAAAGAGTAGAGAAATAGGTTATAGACTTAGATCTGTACAGTTTATATATGATCTTTACTGAAAAAATATATAAATTATATCAACAATATATTCGTAGAATCAAAGTAAGAAACAGAAACAGAAACAAAGACAAAAATTATACGAGGTATGTATACTCGCTGCTGTGCATTTTTGAAGGGAGAAACACTAAAAATAAAAACCGAAGACAAACAACAAACTTAATCAAACAGAAAGGCAAACAAAAATGCTACAGTACTTATACTTTCTAATCTTATCTGGACAAAAGTTTTGCTAAATTACAGGTAAACATGGAAAATCAGATATTTGTAGGCCTTTCATTTGTTATGCACTGGGTCCACAAAAAATCAGGATGAAAAATATCAGTGGTATTGCACATGGTGATAAAAATGAAAAAGAAATTGAAGTACATCAGAAATAGTATATACAACATATTAATTCTGTCATAATAAGCCTTACTGTACAGGGGGATATGGATTTTTAAATTTCTTTTCTTTTTTAATACACATTCTGAATTAAACAAATTGTAAATTTTTATAACTTTTGACTAAGGGTCTAGCTCTAGATTTGTTCTGATATCTGTTTCTATTTATATAGTTATTTACAAACCTAACAAATTGGAATATTCATTGAAATTGGATCTTAAACTTTGACTATATACATACTGTCTGAAAATTTGAAATAGTAATTTGAGCTTTACAAAGGATGTTCCTCCATTATGGGGGAATCACCCCTAGAGCTTCTAGACTGTTGGCCTGGAGTGAAGGTCGTCAGGGAAATGACTTTAATTGAATCATCGCTGGAATGAAGTCTTTCAGACATAGTGTAAAACTGAGACCTGGCACTACTTTGCTCTCCATGATCAACAGAGCATAGTCCATCATCTCCAGCACCTTGCACCCAACCTTGCTGCAAACCCATCTGTGACTGGGCCTGGCTATGATGGAGGGCAGCAGCCTGTGGCAGAGGAGGGCTATGGCAGATTGCAACAGCTTGTGCCAGGGGAGGGCTGTAGTGGAGGGCTGAGGCCTGTGCTGGTGGTGGGCTGTGGTGAAGTGCAGTATCCTGCACTAGAGGAGAACTATGGTGGACAATAGAGGCCTCTACTGGAGGAGGACTTTGGCACAGTGCAATAGGTTGGGTCACTGGAGGGCTGCAGCAGAGAGCAATGGTCTGTGTCACCAGTGGGCTGTGGCGTTGTTGAAGAGAGGCTTGTGCCAGGGGTGGGCTATGGCATACAGCAGTGGTCTGTCCTTGTGAAGGGCTGGAATGGGTCAAAGATGCCGGCATCCAGCAGGCATCAGAATGGCCCAAGATGAGACAATCTTGAGTGCAGTTGTCAAAGGCCTCTTCCACAGTTGGTTGGACAGTTATGTCTGAAGCTGTTGGGGCGAGGAAAAAAATAACAAAATTTATATTTTAAAGGCATGTATTTATTAATAATTTAAAACAAATTATACTGCTACAATGAAAGTTAACAACCTACATTTAAATATATCAGAGACTTCCAGTAGGTTCAGAATTGGTATTTGATTTGTCAAGAAATAACTCCTAGGGAAGCATAAATAACCAGGAGTGAGAGGATGGGTTTTCATTTTATAATTAGGATACTTTGTTTTACTCTCCAAAATGTAGCTATCTTTCATTGTATTTGTGACTATAAATGGAAACTATGGCCACTGATCTATACGTATATGTCAGTTGAAATATGGCTCCTAACTATCATGAAGAGAGGACATAAAACCAAAATGAATGGGAAAAATTGTTAGGTAAGAATAAATTACATAAATTTGGAAATAAGTTTATTGAAATCTAAGATATTCCTCAGTTTTAAGAGTGAAATATAGTTATAATTATTTATTCTTGAATGAAATATAGTGATAATTATTGACTTCTGTATTCTTCATTTTCTAAAATCATGATAAATCAGAGGTTAGTAACATAATAAACTACAGATCCAACATACGTAATTGTAAGCTATAATAGTTTCTAAAACTATTTTGATAAGATTTCTGTAGTTTTAAATTGTCAGGAGATAACATATATAAATAGGTATATTATACAAAGACTAGCAAATGAGAGATAGAGTTTCTATATCTATAAAATGTTAACTTTGGAACAAGTAATCTTATCAGGTATAAAGGAGGACATTATATAATAATAACAAGATCAATTGCCCGAGAAAACATATCAATCTTAAGTGTGTATGCACAGAACCACAGAGCTTCAAAATATAAGAAAGAAAACCAGTTATAAATGGAAGGAAAGATAGGAATATCCACAAATATACTTGAAGACTATGGGCTCCTCAGGATTTGGAACAGATAGAAATCAGAGATCGCATAGAAGTCTTGAACAATATCATCAGCAAATTAGATTGATATTTGCAGAACATTCCACTCTCAGCAAATTAGAGACAAGAGAATTTCTTTAAGTTGACATAGAATATCTACAAGGTGAAAACAACTAACATCAAATTTAAGCGTAAAATATTTAATACTTTTTTCCTAAAATCAGGAACACAGTAAGGTTGACACTCTCCTATTCACCACAGTAATGTAATGTAAAGGCTAGCCAGTTCAACAAAGCAAAAAAATAAATTAATTAAAAAAAGAAAGAAAGACTTATAGATTGGAAAGAAAAATAAAACTGTCTCTATTCAAAGACATATTTAGGTATAAATCTACCAAAATATGTGCAGCATCTATGTACTGAAATTAAAACACTGATAAAGTAAATTAAAGATCTAAATAAATGGAGCGATATACCACATTCCTGGCTTGGAACACTCAATATTGTTATGATAACAGTGGCCTCCAAATTGATCTATAAATGTAATATAATCTCAACAAAACCTCAAATGACACTTTGTGTTTGAAGATATCAAAAAGATAATCCATAATTTATGTGGAAAAACAAATGAATTAAAATAGCCACACAATTTTGAAAAGAAAAAAAATTTGAGACGGGCTTGGTGGCTCAAACTGTAATCCCACTTCGGGAGGCTGAGATGAGTGGATTGCCTGAGCCCACGGGTTCAAGACCCACCTGGGCAACTTTGCAAGACCTCACCTCTACAATAAATTTTAAAAAAAAATCAGCCTGGCGTGGTAGCACATGCCTGTAATTCCAGCTACTCAAAAGGCTGAGGTGGAAGGATCGCCGGATCCCAGCAGGTTGAGGCTATGGTGGCCAGGAGAGGCCACTGCACTCCAGTCTGGGCAACAGAGTGAGACTCCAACTCAAAAAAAAAAAAAAAATTGAGGCACTCACATGATCTGATTGCAAGACATTCTATAAAGTAGCTCTAATCACAACAGTGTGATAATAGCAAAATAATAATGTGCACATAGATCAATGAACAAGAAGAGTAAGTTCAGAAATAAAGCCATATAAATATAATTAAGTGATTTTGACTAAGATATTAATTCAATAAAGAAATTATAGACTTTTCAACAAATGCAACAGAAAAATCGTAGGTCATAAAAAATTTAAACTTGATCCACATTTTTCATCTTATAAAATAATTAACTTGGAATCAATCAAATGTCTAAACAAAAAACTACTAGAAGATATTAAAATATTTGTGATTCTGGGTTAAGCAGCATTCTTAACTCTGATATCAAAAGCATAAGTCATTTTTTAAAACATGGTTGTTGGGAGCTGGCCACGAAGGCCCACTGAGCATTAGGGATCAGGGAGGGGCATGGACCCTGAGACCACTAGGATGTGTTCGGGAGCTGTTGACACCATTCCCTCCTCACTGGCATATTTAGCCGGAAAGCACTCTGATGATCTAAGCATGAGGCTCTGAAACTACAACAGACATGCTTAGCTTTGGAAACTCATTGCTCCCGTTTCTCACAGACCGCGGTTTTGGCCCTTACATAAGATGTTCAAATCCGGGTCACATTCGAGAGCCTTAATATAATTGCAAGCCTTTTTGTATTAGAATCAAATGTTTAAGTTTAGTATAGATATATAGAAAATAAGATTTTAGAGTAGCCATTTCGTTAAGAGACTGTAATCAGCCGTTCTGAGAAATGGCCCACCATGTACTTTGGACTGGGCCACATTCCTAAGAACCCAGCCTGTATCCCAGACTGGGCCACATCCTTTCAAAACTGGCTCTAGCTATCATTGGTGTGAGGTTTTTAGCCTAGTAGAATTGAGTTAAGCTTATATAATACACTTAGAATAATTGTAGGATAGGCAGTTTTAATATTATAGTGTCTAAGTCTTAGGTTAGTGATTATTTAGGGTGTTTGCTTTCACAGAATAGAATACTGTGCTGAAGAGAGCCCAGCATGATCTTTGGACTGGGCCACATTCTTTAGGAATCAGTTTAAGCTGTATTTGCTAAGAGTTGTCATAGTAACCATACAGTTGGAACTTTAGCATAGTAGCTAGAGTTGGTGTTAATTAGTATAGAATAAGAAAGTTATTAAGGTAAGTTAGTCAATGCATAAGATATTGTGTATGTAAGGGATTTAAAAGCTCTTGATTATTAGAAACATTGTGACATCAGGGAAAGATTGCTGTGTTACTTTTGAGGAACATTAACCAAGCATGGGGAACAGTAAGACAATCTTGGGTTTGTTCTTCCTCATGCCTGAGGAAACACCTGGAGGGTGGTGGGTGCCCCTCATCCACCTGGCTTTGTGTTCACGTGAAAGTCTTGTGATTTAACCCGTGAAAATTTAGGATAAAAGGAGCATGGAAACCTCCATTAAACGGCTTCTGCACTAGACAGGAGTCCAGCCTCTTTCTTTCTTTCTTTCTCTCTTTCTTTCTCTTCTTTATATCTATCCCTCGAATCGCCGACACCACCCCATCTTTCCAGGGACCCCCGAAACCTACAGGGGCTGGTCCTCCACAAGGCATATAGACCAATGGAACAGGACAGAGATTCCAGAAGCAAAAACCTCAATTTCTCAACCAACTCATCTTCGACAAAGCCTCCACCACCAACCACAGGGGAGAGGAGAACCAATTCAGTAAATGAACCTGGGAAAACTGGCTGATCACATGCAGAAGACTAAAACAATACCCCTACCTATTACCATAAACAAAAATCAGCTCTAAGTGAATCAAAGACCTAAACGTAAAACCTCAAACTATAAGGACCTTCAAAAATGCAGGGGCTCACCCTTATGGAACTTGGAACTGGCAACCAATTCCTGATCAAAATTCTAAGTGCCCATGCCATAAGAGATAAGATAGACAAATGGGACCTTATCAAACTGACAAGCTTCTGCAAAGCCAAAGAAACCATCAAAAGAACAGAGAGACAGCTCACAGACTGGGAAAAAATATTTGCCAACTGTATATCTAACAAAGGCCTAGCATCTAGGATCTACAAGGAACTCAAATGTGCCAAAAAGAATAAAATAAACAGCCCCATTACAAAATGGGCAAAAGATATGAATAGACACTTCTCAAAAGAAGATATACGAGCGGCCAACAGAAAAATGAAAAAATTCTCAGCCTTCCTAGTCATCAAAGAAATGCAAATTACAACCACACTGAGATACCACTTAACTCCAGTCAGGATGGCCATCATCAATAATTTAAAAAACAACAGATACTGGAGAGGATGTGGTGAAAAGGGAACACTTCTACACTGTTGGTGGAGTACAAACTAATATAACGTCTGTGGAAAACAGTTTGGTGATTCCTAAAAGATCGAAAAAATTGATCTTGTATATGAGCCTGCAATCAATCCCCCTACTGGGAATATACACAGAGGAACTCAAATCACTCTATGAAAAAGATACCTGCACATGTATGTTTATTACGGCATTATTCACAATAGCAAAAACATGAAACCAGCTGTGCTGCCCATCCAAAGAACTGGATAAAATAAATGTGGTACATATACATGATGGAATATTATGTAGCCATAAAGAAGGACAAGATTATGAATTTCACGGCAACCTGGATGGACTTAGAATCTATAATGCTGAGTGACCTTTCACAGAAACAAAGAACTGAGTATCACATGTTCTCACTCATAAGCCAACCTTGAACAATTATTGTAATACTATAAGAAAAGGATTGGCAGCAGTGGGAAATTGCCAAGGGGGGGTGGGGGTGGGACTGGCAGTAATGGGAAACTGCCAGGGGTGGAAGGCATACCTCATCAACAGGGGTACATGTATAATGAACATTTGTATACCTAACCCTGAATTGTACCCCACATCTTTAAAAACAATTAAAAAATAAATTTAAAAAACTTTTATACATAAAGTACACTATCACAAGTGAAAAGACAACTCACAGCATGAGGTAAAACATTTACAAATAAAATACTTAATAAGGGTCTGGTATCTGAGAATATATAAAGAATTCCTACCACTCAACAACCAAAAGACAAACAGACCAATTTAAAAAATGGACAAAAGACATGGTTAGACTTTTTTTCCATGGGAGACATACAAATGGCCAACAAACACATGAAATGATTCTCCACATCATTAGTTATCAGGGAAATTCAAATCAAATGCACAATGAAATATTACATTAGAGCTACTACTATTAAAATGACTATAATTTTAAAAAACAAGGTTTGTTGGCCAGGTTGTAGTAAGATTGGAACGCTGCATCTTGCTGGTAGAAATGTAAAATGGTGCAGCCTGTATGGAGAATAGTTTGGTAATTCCTCAGAAGGTCAAAGTCTATAATTACCATATGACCCAGCAATTCTACTACTAGATATATACACAAAAGAAAAACAAGTGTTCAAACAAAAACATGTCCACAAATGCTAATAGAAGTACTATTTACAATACCCAGAGGTAGAAACAACCCAAATGTCCATCAATTGCTAAAAGGATAAAAAATTATTGTAGATCTATACAGTAAAATATTATTTAAATATTTAAAAATAAGCTACAACCTAGATTAACCTTGGAAATAATATGCTAAGTTAAAGAAGTGCAGTCACAAAAGTCCTCATATTATATGAGTCAACTTTCATGAAATGTCTAGAATAGGCAAGTCTATAGATATAGAAAGTAGATTAGTGTTTGCTTCTGAGGGTAATGGGAAAATAAGGAGGTGACAGTTAAAAGGCACAGGACCTTTTTCTGTGGCAATGAAAGTTCCAAAATAGACTCTGGTGATGGTGGTACATATATTTAAATATAGTAAAAACATTAAATTGGCAAAGAATTTTCATATGTGATTTATATCTCAATAAAAGAGTCTAAAAACTTGTGGCAATCAAAAATGCTTGATACATTAGTAAAACAAGAAAATATATACAAAATACGCTTACAATATACATCTTTCTTGCATATATTCTTACATAGGTAGATAATATAAAGACATAGATGTAGATAAAATAGAAAGATGAAATAATTTTAAGCAATAAGTCAGAAACTCCAACTCCAATTTAGATAAGAATAAGAGAAGTAGAAAAAATGTCAAAATGTTAATAGTGGTTATCTCTTGGTGGTGGGATTAGTGGTAGTTTCTAGTCTCTTTACTTTTTTTTTTGCCATTCCCTAGTTTTTGTCAAAGCTATTTACATGACAAAAAATAATGATTATTGTTGAAGTTCCATGAATTTTTAAATTTAAGTTCAGTCCTTGACAATGAAAGGAAACCTGCAATCCTTCCTATAGAATTCAAACCACTGTCCTAAAGAAAGAGTATATTTATCTAAAAGTAAAGATTGTGCTGCTATACCTTGGCAGATATATGAATATTACCTGACTTCTAAAATGTAAGATAATGTATTGACATCAGACTCAAACTCATGTCATCTATCAGAATATAAACTAAAAAAATTATAAAAGTAACGGAACAAATTTAATGGACTACAGATTTGTTAGCAAATTGGAGAACATTCCATGTAAATTGTAAAGAAGTTTCTAGAGAAGTATCTATGTTACTGTTCAGACAATGTAAAGGCTCCATTAGCACAAGGTTAAGATCCTTTGGTTCACATTCTAGCTTGGTGACTTTCTAACTACATAACACTGCAAAAGCCTTTCAGCATCTTAATTTCTTCCTCAGTAAATTGGGATAATAATATTATCCACTTCACGTGATCATTATGATAATTACATATGTCAATGCTTTTAAAGTGCATAGAATAGTGCCTGGCACATAGTAAGAACTGTAAAAGTTTTGTTGAAGTAAACATTGTATAAACACACAGACATAAATTATATTCAAATGTGTTCAATCTCGCCTATGTGCCCCAAACATCCCATAGTAATCACACCAAATATAAGAAACACAATACTCCCAGGTAAATACAAAACAAAGTTGCAAAGATCAATTATGGTATAAAGGTTATTCTCCACAATATGTACTCTCTGAATTAGAGTCTTTCTCAGCATCAAATTTACATCTTTGTTTCTCAAGGTATATATCAAAGGATTCAAGGAAGAAATAATAATACTATTTAACACTTGAACCACAGAGTCCAGCCAGGGACTGAAGGCAGGTCAGAGATAAATGAGTACTACCAGTCCACAGAATAGCAAAATGGAAGTCAGATAGGCACTGAAGTTTGAGAAGGCTCTGCACCTGCCTTCTGAGGAACTAATTTTCAATATGGAGACAACAATGTGAGTATAAGAAGTAAGAATAAGAAGAAAACATGAGTGCAACAGCACCTACATTGATGAAACTCATCATCTGTGCTAGAAAGGTGACTACACAGGTCAAGGACAGTACCAATGGGGCATCACAGAAAAAATTATCCAGTTCATTGGGGCAATAGTAAGGTAACTTAAAAATGAAGGATGTGAGAACAGATGCATGCAGACAGCTCCCCATCCAGGTGCTTAGAGTCATGATGGCACATATCCTATGGTTCATGATGGCCATGTATCTCAAAGGGTGGCAGATGGCAGCAAAGTGGCCATAGGCCACCACAGTGTACAGGAAACATTCAGTGCAACCCAGGAAATGATCAAAGAAGAGCTGGGAGGCACAGCCCTGGTAAGAAGTGGTTCAGTTTTGTCCCATTAGAACATCATTTTAGGGGAACTCACTAAAGAGAAAAGTAAGTTTGATAAAGTAAATAAACTGACAGGTGTCCCGGGAAGAAGTACATGGGGTTGTGGAGGAAGAAGGAATTGAGGACAGCCAGAAGACTGAGTGGGTCCCCCAGGAAGGTGAAGAGGTAGAAGGCCAGAAACAAGACAACGAGCATGTTCTCCAGCCCTTAGTATGAGGGATTCCCATCAGGAGAAACTTAGTTACGGGAGTGTGATTCCTCATCTTCATGTGTAGTTATTCCTGGAAGATTAAAGAATGGCCTCACTGAGAAAGTTTTTCCTCCAAAAAACTATCTTCATAGAGCCCATTAGAAACTGATAATAACTGCATACTGTAAAGAACTTCTAAACAGGAGTTAGTCCACTTCTGTCACTAATTAATGAATGACATTTATGTATTTTTCATTCATTTCCTCAAAAGTAAGATGAAATAACACTAGAGGAAGTATAGAAGTGAAGACAGAGAATAAACTCTACAATTGGAAATATCTGAGTTTAAATTATAAACATGCTGCCCACTCCATGACTTTGGATAACTTTGAAAAAACTCTTAAGGATTTCTGGCAAGATGGCAACAAGACAGTTCAGACTGTGAGAGTCTCCCCAAAAGCAAGTGTCCATAAAGACTCTTTCTGCATGAGTGAGCGTGTGCTGGTGGGTGAGTGAAAGTTTGTCTGAAGGGACACTCGGATTCATGAACCTGGGGCTCTCCTCCAGAGGTGACTGCAACCCCCCACCACCCTGAGATTAGAGCCCCACACATAGGATCTTCGGACTCTTCTGAGAAAAGCCTGCCAAATTCAGCTGATCCTCATCACTTGGAGCCGGCCTCATACCATCACCAGTGACAGCACAGTGGCTGGAGCCTGGGATCCATGGAGAGAGCAGTCAAGGAGAGCCAGAGAGGAGCCCCACCACCAGAGAGGGGTGAGGAAATGCCCAACAGAGCCATTTTCTCTGTCCCAGGATCAGAGACCTGCATTGCCCTGCCCAGCTCCACCCAGCCTCCAACTTGGGACCTAGAGGTAATCTCATCAAACTTGGAGAAACAGATGCCCCTCCCTCACACTGGATCAGACACAGATAAACCAAATATGAGTGGGAAAATTGACAGACAGCAAGCCGGGTGAGTCCAGGTCTGATCCACCCTCCTCCCATGGTAGGCCTGCAGCATCTGACCCATGCTGAGAGCAACCCTATCAGTCTGTGCTGAGAGCAAAGGGGAAGGGCTGGAGAGCAGAGCTGAAAGGAAGTTGGACTTACAGGAACCACCTCAGAGCAAGTTTTGTTTTTTTTGTTTGTCTGTTTTGCTCATTTTTTGTTTGCTTGTTTTTTGTTTTAGTTTTTCTCTTCTTTTTTCTCTCTCTTTCTTTCTGTTTTTGATTACATTTTCATACTTGTTTTGTTTCTGTTATTTTATTACTTTTTTAAAGACTTTCTGTATGTACGGGTATTTTTGAGGGAGAGTACATCAATAGGGGGATCTCTGTCAGTTTGTGTGTTTGTATAATTGTCTGTATGTTTTGGTCTTTTTATCTTTTCTGTCTTTTTCTCTTTTCATTTGGTAGTTGGTATGCATGTCTGTTTTTCATCTTATTCTCTCTCTCCACCTTCCTCTTGCCCCTTCCTTCCTATTTCCATTCTTTTCCTTTTTCTTACCTCATTTTGTTTTCAGGGGACAAACCTATACCCCTACTGCATGGACAGATTGTAAGGCAGTGGGAAGTGGGTTCCAGAGGGCCCACACACCTGTCAGTGGATACTGGAATCTGAAGGTACTTTCTGAACTACAGTTCCCCCATCAATTAGTCTCAAAACTGAAAAAGTACAGACCCCACCCACTGTCCAGTTTCAGAATTGAACAAAACCAGAGGATGCACATAAGGAAGAATAGGAGATTAGGAGATTGAGCAAACAGAAGTAAAAGCTACCCCCATCTCTGAACAATAGAATTAAAGAAGAGGTTTAAAAAAAAGAAGGAGAAAACTGCACAAATGAAGAAAAACCAAAAGAAGAATATGGGTCCCACACAGACCCCTGGGAGGTCAGTCACTGAGAATACAGACTTCAGAATGCAAACAATGAGAAGCCCCAGAATGACTGGTCTCAAACCACAAACCCAGATATCAAGATGTTAATAGAGAGAATAAATAGAATCAAGGAGAGACAAGAGAAAAGAATGAAGGAGTTGATAACTGAGATACAGCAATAAAGAATACAGTAAATGAAATAAATAACAAACTGATAAGCATGGAAAGCAGAATCAGCCAAGAAGAAGAAAGGCTCTCAGAGCTTGAGGATCAAAATATAGAACTAACCAAACTGTCAAAAACATAGAAAAGAAGCTTAAAAAGACAGAACAAAACCTTCAAGAGATGAGCGATTATTTCAAGAAGCCAAACCTAAGATTAATTGGACTTTCTGAGGCAGAAAGAGAGACAGAGACTACCCTGGAAAAAACATTCTATAGAATTATCCAAGAAAACTTCCCTCATCTGAGCAGTGACATGACCATACAAACACAAGAGATTCAGAGAACTCCTGCAAGATGACAAATGAGTAAACCAACTCTGAGACACATAGTAATTCACCAGCACAGAGTAGGTATAAAATAAAAAATCCTAAAGGCAACAAGAGAAAAAGGTCAGATGACTTACAGGGGAAGACCATTAGAGTAGCAGCAGATTTATCCACAGAAACACTTCAGGCTAGGAGAGCTTGAAGCCCAATATTCAAAGTTCTCAAAGATAAACAATTTCAACCAAGAACTACCTACCCAACTAAGTTAAGCTTCATCTGTAATGGAGAATTAAAATCTTTCCCAG
>CAUYQG010263501.1:0-37493 GCA_963574415.1 Tarsius wallacei
AAGAAAGGGCACTGTCTTCAGCTTAGCACATTAAGTGGCCCGTCTCCACTTTGCAGGGTCCATTCCAGGCATACTGTGACAAAGAGTAAAATTTGAGCAAGTCCATAAAGTCTAAGAACATTCTACACATACTAAAAAAAAAGAAAGAAAATAGAGAAGACATTTTCACACAAATGAAATTTCAATTTAACTCAGTGTTTCCTAAACTGTGATCTGTAGATGTATTATTGAAGGTTTAAAACAATTATTTTAAGATTTGTGTATTATCAAATTTGAGAAACATTTATATGTTATACCTACTCATATGTATATATGTAAAACCTTGAGAGGGACTCTCTATCTAGCCCCTTTCTTTCTCCATCTTCAGATGTTGCTTTGAAAACAACATGAAAGCCATGAACACTGTCTCCCAGAAAAATGTACATCTCACAGATTTTCAGTAGGTTCTGGAATACTAGGAAACAAAAAGTCTCATGTGAAGAACCATAAATTCTGTGCTAAAGAACAGCAGTTTCCTAACTTAATGCAAAAGATTTAATATTTCTTCTGGGCTTCATAATCTTCTAACTACTGTCTTCTTAGCAAGTGTAGAGGTATCTTTGAAAAAAGGGCACTACCATGAATTTCTGCAGGCTGTCCCCTACAATAGTGTTTCCAAAGTGTGCTCTGTGGCGTAATGGCACAGGCAGATGTTTTATAAAGAAAAAGAAATTTGGGAAGTAATGTATTCCAATGTCCACATTTTAGATTGAACCATATAAAATTGTCATCTTGTAGGCAATTTTGTATGTTTCAAACTAACAGGATTTGACCACATTAACAAAATTAATGCTTATAGTCATTTTCTTCTGCCATTAAATACTTTTCTGGCCATCAGCTTGCTAAACAGAATTCATTTCAACTTATGTTGTTGCCAACAAATATATCAGCAATTATACTTAGTCAGAAACCAAACTGACATTAAAGAAAATTAATCATTTGCTTTGCATAAATCAGCTACTAGGACAGCTTACATAATTGAGTCTGACAGTGCCAACTCATGTCTAAGATGAAGCACTGCATGACACATAATCAAACAGATACTTGCCAGAGCTGTGGGTTAGGGGAGAGAGCAAATGTTTTCCAGCACCCCTGTATGTCGTGGGTGCACACACTAAAAGCTTTAAGCAGCTGCAGTAATAGATTTTGCACACTGTAGTGGCTATTGATACTGAGGACATTTTAGAAGTTCATTTCTACCATCCAAACATTATAGACCACCATTTATTTATCACATTTTAATAAGAATTCTATGCTAACAGATCCTATCTCTTTGAATCTGCTCTGATTATTTGGGTCATATCTCTTGTTAAAAACAATGTTTGGCCCATCTATTTCAATATAAATAAAAAGCGTTTACCACATAATCAAGGTCAGTTTGTTCTCTTTGGGGGGTGGGGTAATGAGACTAACTATGAGATAATGCAATGCAAAATTTATTTCCACTTCATCAATGTTACATGAGTAGAAATGAAACATACTAAACAACTGAAATATGTATAACAATTAGGCTTTTTTTTACTAGCCTGTGTTATACATACATACTAATATGTATAAATATAAATACGTATACATACAAATGTAATGTTACTTATAAATATGCAAGATAATATATATGATAGTATATAGTATACTTTTTATAGAATATACAGGAGAAAATATCTGATTTTTTTTTTCACTGCTTACTTTCATTATTAAGTGTTCACCATTTGATATAAAAATTGTACTCTGCTTCCAGAACAATAAGTAATTGTACACATCTAATCCACCAATGACAACAATTTATCATTGCACATAGAGTAAAAAATGAGATTCATTGCTGCTAGTAGTTCAAAACAAGTGTTTTGGTCTGATAGATGACATTAAGGAGTTATTTCTAAACTTTAATTTTGGCCACGCTACAGTAAATGTTTTCTTGGTCTTCTAGAACATAATTGAATATAATCCATTTCCATATAGGATTTTATCTATACCCTAATTTATATTCACATAAGTTTAGCGTCAGACTCAGTCACAGAATGAGAAAAAAATACTTTTGGTGTATTGGCAATTTATCTGCAGAAAAGGACACAAATGTGTGTTTTTATTTTTTACCCTATATATATTAAATCATAAATAGTGTAGCTGCAACTTTACTTAAACTTGAATTCTTATAATACAGTTGTTTGCTTTTTATATTTTCCAGCTTGCATTCTACTAAAAGTATGTTTTTTAAATATTTAGGCCTCAGAGCTTATCATCATTGGTGCCAAACATGCATCAGAACAAATATTTTATGAACGCTTATTGTGTGAATATAAATTAATTAACTCTGAGATAGGGATCCAGCAGGACTAAGTCTCTCAAGACAGAAGTCACAAGACCTATATCTAAGTTCCTGAGACGGTGGGATGCAGCGAGAAGATGAGCTAAAGTCAGCTGTAACCAACTAAGACCAAGATGGCATAAAAAGTGACCTCTGCTTGCCCTTTTTGCTCATTATATATGAATTATAATACATCAGCATGCAAAAAAAAGACACTCCCACCAGCACCATGCATGTTTAAAATAACCATGGCAACTCCTGGAAGTTACCCTATGTGGTTTAAAAAGGGGAGGAACCATCATTTCTGGGAACTCTCCACCCCTTTCCTGGAAAACACATGAATAATCCACCCCTTACTTATATAAAATCAGCTGGGTCTATGGAGTAGCTTGCTCTCTGTCATTTCATTAAGCATGCTTTCAGTTTCTAGTTCTATTTTCTATTCCATTTAAGGCTAACACTTGAATTTTTTCTTGCATGAAACCAAGAACCCTCTTGGCCTACTGGGCTGAGCCCCTGATTTGGGGGTTTGCTTGTAGCAACTCTATATTTAGTCAGTTTTAAAACTCATTTTTAAAGAATTTAGTATTTAGCAATAAATGAATTTTCTTTCCTTAGCACTTAATTATAAAAGTACACGACTATTTCAAAAAAATCCAAAGTCCTAAGTATGTCCTAAGAAAATAATTTCCTCAAGCCTACTTAAGGTACCTTAGCCAAATAGACGGGAAAAGATTGAGAAGTAGACACATTAGGAATTATGTCTCTTCCTTTGCTTATATTCCCTGACTTGAGTTCAGAAATGAAAGAGCTTACCTTTCCTACAACAGAAAATAACTCAATAATGGGAATTAGTAGGAAGCACTGAGACCAGTTAAACATACTGTCTTCAAACTTATAATGTAAATTTCTAAAATTAAATACAAACACCAAACATTACTGTTGAAAGAAAACATATATAAATGGCACATATTATATCTGAGGTTCTATATCTTTCCAAATCAGTATGAATTGTTATCTTCAGAAACTTATTTTTAAAACATACACCAAGATTTTTAGCACCTGAGGATTTTAAATACTGTTGCATATTTATTAAATAGCTTAAAATTATGGTAAACTGGAACTCAGATTCTTCTCATTTATTCATAATATGGGCTGAATTTTTAAAAGGTACTTGATGTTCACCATCTCTAAGCAAGCAACAGAAAAGTAACAGTGAGGTGAGGTGACAAATCACAATATGGGTGGAGAGGAAGAGAATAAGGGATTCTATATTTCTAGTATCCCTAAACAATGAAGGCATCTGCCACAGGCACCCTATCACAGTTTATTACGTATGTCCTCCTTGTGTCCCAGTAGTACACATTGATATTTTAGTGTCTACCACTAATCAGTTAGCTACATAGAAGAAATGAATACTTTCTTGATATTTAACTATCTGACTTAACTACATGGTCTTTAAAACATGTTCTGCTATGATTTTGAATGCCCATCCCTTCCAAAATTCATGTTGCAATTTAGTTGCCATTGTAACAGTATTAATAGATGGGACTTTTAAAAGGTGATGGTCTCAGTCCCTAATTTTACATGAGGGAAATGGTGCCATTTTAAAAAGGTGAGTTCAGCACCTTCTTGTTCTATCTCACCCTCTTACCTTCATCACGTGATGATGCAGAAAAAAGACCCTTGCCAGAAGCCACACCTTGATACTGGACTTCCTAGGTTCCAGAATTGTGAACCAGTACATTTTTCTGCTCATTATAAATTACTCAGTCAAAACAGTCAGAGAGAGAGAGAGAGAGAGAGAGAGAGAGAAAGAGAGAGAGCGAGAGCGAGCGAGAGAGAGCACATGCGCAGAGAAATTACTTGTCTTTATATATTAGTGTAGGGAGTTATATTAATTTCATTATACCATATGAGTATTTGCAACTGTAAACATGTGAAGGTATTATTCACATGCAATCGTGAATGTTAACCTATCTTAATTTATTATAGGAAAATACTATATAAAGAATTCTTTATTGGAAGTGAGAAAATGTGAGTAGAACATTTTAAGTATTTGCCTTTATATCAGCTAGAAATTTAAAGATCTAGGGCCACGTGAATTTAAAGGAAACACTGTAAGATTAAGGGCTATATCAATTGCAACATTTCTTTCAAATAAGACAACTGGTGATTTGTGCTGCTATAACAAAATACCACAGACTAGGAAATTTATAAACAATAGTAATATATTCTGGGCACAGTGACTCACACCTATAATCCCATATACTTGGGAGACTGAGGTGGGAGAATTGCTTGAGACAGAGTTTGAGATCAGCCTGGGCAACAAAGCAAGATCCCAATCACTAAAAAATAAATAAGTAAATAAAAATAAATTTGTTTTACAGATCTGGAGGCTGGGAAGTCTAAGATTGAGTTGCCAACAGATTAATCATCTGTTAGAGCTGGTGCTTTCAAGACGGCACCTTAGCCGGGCTCGGTGGCTCAGCCTGTAATCCCGCGCTTTGGGAGGCTGAGGTGAGTGGATTGCCTGAGTCTGTGGGTTCGAGACCTGTCTGGGCAACTTGGCCAGACCTCATCTCTACAATAATTCAAAAAATTAGCTGGGCGTGGTAGTGCACGCCTGTAGTTCCAGCTACTTGGAAGGCGGAGGCGGAAGGATTACCAGAGCCCAGCAGGTCGAGGCTGCAGTGGCCAGGAGCAGCCACTGCACTCCAGTCTGGGCGACAGAGTGAGACTCCAACTCAAAAAAAAAAAAAAAAAAAAGACAGCACCTTGCTGCAACATCCTGCTGAGAGAAAGAACACTGTGTTCTCATACGGTGGAAGGAATTGAAGAGCAAAAGAAATTGAATCTAGTTCCCTCCAGCCCTTTTATAGGGCACTAATCCATTCATGCATGCAGAGCCTTCATGACTTAATCACATCCAAGATGCCACCTTTTAATGCAGCCACAGTGGAAATTAAGTATTGATACATAAATTTTGAAAGGGGCACATTTACACTATGGCAGTTGGCTTCCGTATCTTAAAAATTCCAAAGATAAATGTAGTTGGCAAAATACACCCCCGAGAACCAAATGAGATGCTAATGATACAATTTAAGAAGCTATGTTTTTATTTCTTTGCCACTAATCCCTACAACTTCACTGCTACTCCAAATAGAACTCCCTGAAGTTTCAGTATGAAGCGTTAATAAGCTGTAGTAGTACATTTACCCTGAAATATTTACAGACTGAGAATAAATTCTGAAATTAACCACCTGCAGTATCTTTTTAAAATAGGTCTGTAGGTCTATCTCAGACCTACAGGATTTAAATCTAGAGATGTAACCTAAGAATGTGTATTTTTAACTAAGAGAGTGATTTCTAGGCACCCCAAAGTTTCAAAAGCCTTAAATTATTTGTTACATGGTATCTATGGGGGATAGGTTCCAAAATCCATAAATACTCAAGTCCCTCATATAAAACTGTGTAGAATTTGTATACAACCTACACACATCCTTCTACATATGCTAAATTATCTCCAGAATACTTGTAATACCTGATACAGTATAAATACCATATAAGTAGGTATATTGCATTGCTTAGGAAATAATGACAAGTCTGTACATGTTCAGTATAGGCGCAACCATTCGTTTTTTCTTCCAAGCATTTTCAATCCAGGATTGGTTGAGTCCACAGATGCAGGACCCACAGATAGAGAGGCTCTACTACATAGAAAGGAAGGCAAATTGGATCTAAGTGATTAAAATACCAACTCAACTGAAAGCAGGAATTGAGTTGTGTAATTCAGTTGTTTTGTTTTTTAAAAGACAGGGTCTTGCTCTGCTGCCCAGGCTAGAGAGGAATGGTGTGACTATAGCTCACTGTACCTCGAACTCCCGGGCTCAAGCAATCCTTCTGCCTCAACCTGCTAAGGAACTAGGACTACAGGCACATGCCACCATGCCTAATTTTTTTGCTTTTTGTAGAGACGCAGTCTCACTATATGGCCCAGCTGACCTCAAAAAATTCTCCTGCTTTAGCATTCCAAAGTGCTGGGATTACAGGTGTGAGTCACTGTGCCCTGCTACTCTATGTTGCTTTTGATATTAAATATCCACTATCAGTACCATAGGCATATGCTATTTTATTGCACTTCAGATACCATATTTTTTTTACAAATGGGAAGCTTGCACCAACCCTATCTCTAGTAACTCCATTGGTGCCATTTTTCCAACAGCATTTGCTTACTTTCTGCTTTGTGTCATATTTTGGTAACACTCAAAATATTTTAAACCTTTCCATTAGTATTTCCATTATGGTGGTCTGTGATCAGTGATCTATGATGTTACTACTGCAATGCTTTTGGGGTGCCATGAACTGTGCCCATAAACTACAGTACTCTTAATTGATACTGTGTTTGTTTTGACTGCTCCATTAGCCACATTCTTCAGTCTCTCCCCTCAGGCCTATTCCCTGAGAAACAAAATTAAAATTAGGCCAACTGGTAACCCTACAATGGCCTCTCAGTGTTCAAGTGAAAAGAACAATTGCCCTTCTCTAACTTTAAATCAAAGCTAGAAAGGACAAGCTTAGGAAGAAGGCATGTTGAAAGCCAAGACAGGCCTCTTGTGCCCAAACTAGCCAAGCTGTGAATGCAAAGGAAAAGTTCTTGAATGAAATTAAAAGTGCTACTCCAGTGAACACACACATAAGAAAGCAAAACAGGCTTAACGTCAATATAAATTTGAGTGGTCTGGCTAGAAGATTAAACCATCCACAACACTCCCTTAAACCAAAGCTTAATCCGCCGCAAGGCCCTAACTCTCTTAAATTCCCTAAAGCATAAGAGAAGTTGCAGAAGAAAAGTTGGAAGCTAGCAGAGGTTGGTTCATGAGTTTAGGGAAAGAAGCTGTCTCCATAACATAGAAGTGCAAGGTGAAACAGTAAGTGCTGATGGAGAAGTGGCAGCAAGTTACCCAGATCTAACTAAGACCATAAATGAAGGTGGTCACAATAAACAAGATTGTCAATGCAGATGAAATAGCTTTCTTTTGGAAGGTATCATCAAGCACTTTCATAGCTAGAGAGGTATCAATGCCTGGCTTCAAAGAACAGGCTGACTCTCTTATTAAGGAATAATGCAGCTGATAACTTTAAATTGACGCCTATGCTCACTTACCATTCCAAAAATCCTAGGGCTTTAAGAATTATGCTAACTCTATTGCCTGTGCTCTATAAATGGAACAACAAAGCCTGGATGATAGCATATCTGTCTACAGCTTGGTCCACTGAATATTTTAAGCCAACTGTTGAGACCTACAGCTCAGAAAAGAAGATTCCTTTCAAAATATTACTGCTCATTGATAATGTGCATGGTCACCCAAGAGCTATCATGCAGGAAATTAATGCTGTTTCATGCCTACTAACACAATATCCATTTTAAAGCCCATGGATCAAGAAGTACTTTCAATTTTCCAGTCTTATTAAGAACCAAATTAGGCCAGGCTCGGTGGCTCAGCCTGTAGTCCCCGTACTTTGGGAGGTCAATACGGGTAGACTGGCTGAGCCCACGGGTTCTGGATCAAGTCAGGCAACTTGGGAGATCTGTCTCTCCAATAAATAAAAAATCAGCTGAGCATGATAGTGGGCACCTGTAGTTCTGGCTACTTGGAAGGCTGAGGCAGAAGGATCGTCTCAGCCCAGCAGGTTGACGCTGTGGGTGGTCGTGAGCATGCCACTGCACTCCAGCCTGGGTGAGAGCGAGACTCCAACTCAAAAAAAAAAAAAGAGAATCAAATTACTTCATAAGGCTATAGTTAACATAGATAGTGATTCATCTGACGGATCTGGACAAAGTTAATTGAAAATCTTTGAGAAAGCATTCACCATTCTAGATGCAATTAGGAACATTTATTACTCATGGGAGTTCAAAATGTTAACAAGAGTTTGGATGATTTTGAGGGGTTCAAGACTTCAGTGGAGGAAGTAACTGCAGATGTGGTGAAAATAGAACTAGAATTAGAAGTGGAACCTGAAGAAGTTACTGAATTGCTGCAATCTCATAGTAAAACTTGAACAAATGAGGGGTTGTTTCTTATGGATGAGCAAAGTGGTTTCTTGAGATGAAATCTACTCCTGGTGAAGATGGTGGGAACACTGATGAAATGACAACAAAGGATTTAGAATATTACATAAACTTAGTTGCTAAAGCAGTAGCAGAGTTTGACAGAATTGATTCCAATTTTGAAAGAAGTACTACTATTGGTAAATAGTAGAAACAGCATTGCATGCTACAGAGAAATCTTTTGCAGAAGTGTCAATGTGGCAAAATTCGTTGTTGTCTTGCCACCACCACCTTCAGCAACACTACCTGATCAGTCAGCAGCTATCAGCACCCAGGCAAGACCATTCAGCAGAAAAAGATTAGTGCTCACTGAAGGCACAGATAATTTTTTTTTTTAGCAGTATTTTAAAATTAAGATATGCACAGTTTCTTAGACATAATGCTACTGCATACTTAAATGCTTATAGTATAAACATAATTTAATATGCACTGAGAAACCAAGAAATGCATGTGACTCTCTTTTTTACAACATTTGCCCTATTGTGGCCTGGATCTGGATCTGTAGTATCTCTGAGGTATGTCTGTACCTGAGGTACAGAAATGGAAAGATTTTTTAAATGCTATGGTGATTACAATAGCTTGATGACTTACCATAATATCTTACTCCTCCCATTCCTGTAAAAAAAGATTTTGGATTTTTCTTTCAGTGCTTTTAGTTATTCCCTCATGTATTAACTGTTATAATATTCTACTAACCAGAAAAAGACTGTGCTATAACCTGTGAAGACATCTTTTCAAGAGAAGTTGCAAAGACAAATAATGCAGTCTCTCAATTTGTATACTGTGAATACTGCGAAGAGTCTCTTCAACCCACGGGGAAGTCAAGGGGGCTCAGTGCAACCAAGGTCCATGGGCTTGTGCTATGTGGACTCCAGATGACTTCTATGTGTCATACAAACATTACTTTCTACAAGTGTCAAACAATGAAAGATTGGAAAGCACCTACTCAGTGGAAAGTACTCATCTGAAAATACAGAGAGCTAGGTCCAACTCTTTGCCAGCTCACCAGTTGAGTGACTTTGTTTAAATGACTCAATCTCTTTGGAACCCATAGTGAGGCTCCTCATTTATTAAATGACAACTAGTTTATAATTATCTTGAAGACCTCTTGTAATTCTAAAACTCTGCAATTTCCCTTACATTGACACTTCATGATGTGAAGTAACAGTCACTATTCATTTAATTGAAAACTCTAAAATCATTCATTCGTTTTATTTATTGTACCTCGTTGTTAATCAGGCATGTGAACATCTGAAAAACAGATATGGAAGACATAACTTCTCAATACATCTTACTTTGAATAATCTTCAAGTCCTTTTTCAGTGGTTAAACAGTAAAGCTTTCTGAGTAGTGCCCAAACAATGGAAATCTGCAAAGATAATGCAAGACTGCCTGTGCATAGTTAATAAATATTTACTTTAGTTATAGTCAGAGCTTCTGCCACCATATAAGGAGCTCCTCCTCTATACCCCTCACCTGCTTAAAGAAAAAAATAGGGTCACTTAAATTTACTGGTGAGTTTTTTATAACCAAAATTGACTTTCAAAGCATACATTTACAAAAATATTTTATTTTAGACTCAACAGGACTTCAACTCTTATTTTCAGATTATACAAGAAAATAAATGAATTGAGTATATTTTATCCTATGATGAAATTTGCTCTATATCTGTTTCTATATACATTCCTTAATGGGGTGGGAGAAAGTATAGAGTCAAAGTGTTAATGGAATATTACATAACTGGATATATATATATAAACATACAACTAAAGAAATCATTTAGTATTTTACAGTGTTTTTAAAAATCTAGCTCCATAATCACTTTCATATGAAAAAAATATATAATATGAAAAGTCCACATTTCTCTGGAAATGCATACACTGACCTAATAGTAAGGTCCATAATGAGAAGAATTACTGTCTCCGGAAGAGGGTGGGGGAGGCAGGGGAGGAGGGGGAGGCGGTGGGGGGAGGGAGTATGGCAAATTAAGTAGTAGATGAGGTGCCATGTTGGGTGCAGCCCAGCCCATGTTTACAGGCGGTGGTGGTGGCGGTGGTGGTGGTGGTGGCGGTGGTGGCGGTGGTGGTGGAGGGAGTGAAAAATTATGCATTTCAAACATTGGAGGAGGAAAGTGGTATTGTGGCATAACAGAATTATCTTGTCTTTGAGGTGGAAATCCTGATGTCTGCTGAGACACCACATGTTCTGAGTTGTAAAACTGCTGAGGCAGAGGCCTGCCATGGCTAGCCCGAGGATATCTACCCCTGGAAAATCCTCGTGTAAATTCTCTGTTGCGATATCCTTTTGAATGCTCTGAAGCGGAGGTACAAGCATTCCAATTCTGATGTACTTCACCAAACTCTTCACCTTTGAGTAGGGAAAAAAAGAAAAAAACCAAAAATGTAGTAAGTTTACTATATTCAAAAGCAAGTGTTTGAAATTTCAATAATGCCTTTTCTTTAATTTCTAGTATATCTTATGGCAGTTGAAAAAGTAGAAAGCATAAAATGTTGATTTTTAAATGAATTGAAAAGGGAGCTTGAAGCCCAAAAACTAGGAAAGAGGACCTAGCTAGACAAGAAAACGTATAGACAACCATCACTCTACTCCAGCCAAACACCACAGAAAAAACTGCGGCACTATCCCTGCCCACACTCTCCAAGGCTGATAGGGAGCCTGCACTTCTGTACTTGACAGGCAGCAATGAATTACCCAGGGCACAAGGACATCAGGGCACAAGAACAGCAGAGATCACACGCAAAACTTGAGCTATCACCTCGAACAGCAGCAACACTGTTTCTCCCACAGGTTGCTTAGCCATTCATCCACTGAAAGACATCTGGGTTGCTTTCATTTTGGGACTGTTAGGAGGAAAACTGCCATAAGTATTTGTGTACAGGTGATCGAAGTGTTGTATATCCTGAATGTGTAAATGTCATTATCTCGGCAGAGAAACTGTACAACACAGTTTTGCAAGATGTTATGACTGGGGGAAACTGGAACAGTATCTCTCCTATTATTTCCTACAACTGTATATGGATCTACAGTTATCTCAAAAAGTTTAATTTTTAAAAAAGGCAAAGAAAAAGCATGCTAAAAAACAAAATACTGTTCATTAAGTACTACATCATAAAATTCTAAAAATGGGAGCAAATAAGTTTCTTGAGAAAAAGTGCTGACAGGCACAAATGACTCTAGCAAGGCTCAGTTTGTGTTACCTTAGAAGCCATTTTGACATCCTGAAGCTCATAAAACTACCACTCAATATTCCTGTGACTCTCTCCCATCATATCCCATGCTGTGTAATGCCTCTAAGGTTAGCAGGATGCCAGGAGGTAAACAGAAAGATCCCAGATGTTTCCTCCAGTTTTATTATTGATGAACTTATATAGATGTAAATAAAGAGAAAGAATTACAAATATTTATTACATTCACTTACCTGGCTCATTAAATTCAGATTTGAGTTTTTTCCGGCCTTGAATCTGAGTTTTCTTTCTCTGTTTGGCTTCTTTTTCTTTTTCATCATCACTGAAATCCAAGGCCTTGAAAAGTAAATTTATATTATAGAGACTGGCCACTTTAATAGAACTGATCCTGCAAAAAAGTTGTCCTTTTTGATACTTAATATTTTCTATATCTGAATATACTAGACATGGTAGAAAAATAAAGTGTTTTTTGATTACTATAGGCCAGTAATTAAAATGAATACTCAAGTTTTTTTGTTTGTAATTCCTAGAAAATTTCAAATATGTAACTTTAAAATGCCACCCATAACAACTTTCAGATATCAGTATTCCTAGCTAGAAGTCTGACTTCCAGTTTGGACTTAAGCTTTATCACAGTGCCAGCTGCGAAAGGAAACAGTAGTCAGGACTTAGCAAATTATATACATTATCAGATCCAACATAAAAATAGAAAACAATGTTCTATGATTCATTCATTCAAACATACACATACCAATCATATGCCAGGCACTAGCCTAAACACTTTACAGGTTTCATCCTTTACAGGTTTATAGTAATTCTTTAGTATTATACTTAAGGGCTGTAAGTAAATAAAATATTAAGTAAGAGCGTAGAAAATCATGGGGATGCTATTCAGTTGGGACCATAGGAATAGGCTTTTACAAGCAGATACATGCATAGCTCAATATCTAAGAGATGAATATCTAAATTATAAGTGATCAAATCTTTATGCGACTAAGAAATAGGATTCATTGTTATAGCCCACCAAAAAACACACATACACAAAACAAACAAGATTTACAAGGTGTAAATGACTACCATAATTTTACAATGGTATTATGGCATTTTATTATTCTACCATACACCAGATAATAGATATTATGTTTCATATAAAAATATATGAAAGCAGGCTCATTGTGCATGCATGAATTCACATTTAAAGAAACAAAAGATAAATAAAATGCATATGAAAGTCTTCATAAGGAGTTTTCAGTATGGTACTGCTGAAATATATTCTAGATCAAGTCCTCCATGAACCAAGAGTCCATATACTCATAATCTATAATCAAATTGGAAAACATAAACTAATTTTAATACTTTCAAAATGTATAATTTTCTATTACTAATCTTAATATGTCAAAATTTTAAAATTCAGGTTAAATCTGATATTTGCCAGACTCTAAAAAACACTGAGATCAGATGGAAGACATTCCTTTGTTTGAAAAAGAAAACAGATAAAAACAATAATACAATAAGCAAGTACCATGACTTAGTGCTATGGAAGTATGGTACTAGATAACAAGAAAAAAGAGAAAGAAAGAATTCTTCACATGCATAATGAAGATAAATATCTAATGATAAGTTAACTGTGAAAAAAAGAAAAAGGAAGTTTTCAAGGAGTGAGAATATGTGTAGAGGCATGAAAGATCACAATACATACAGGAAAAAGACAGTGAAAGTTTCTTACACAGCAAAATCAGAAAAGATGAAACTGGAAAAGTTAATAATATTGTGTGCCATTTAAAATAACTGGGCATCAAAGCAGGAGAGAGAGGAACTGAAGAATTTTAACTGGGAATAGTTTGTTTTAGAGAGACTACAATGGTAGTACTTTGCTATCACCTTATATAATAAAATAAAATAATTCACATTTGTTTAACTATACAGTACAGGTTGGTACCTTACAAATGAATATAAAGATAAAAAGATAAGTTTATCTTTTTTTTTTTTTTTTTTTTGAGTTGGAGTCTCACTCTGTTGCCCAGACTGGAGTACAGTGGCACGCTCCCAGCCACCGCAGCCTTGACCTGCTGGGCTCCAGCGATCTTTCTGCCTCAGCCTTCCAAGTAGCTGGAACTACAGGTGCGTGCCACTACGCCCAGCTAGTTTTTGATTTATTGTGGAGACAAGGTCTCGCCAAGTTTCCCGGGTGGGTATCAAACCCATGGGCTCAGCCAATCCACTCGCCTCAGCCTCCCAAAGTGCTGGGATTACAGGCTGAGCCACCAAACCTAGCTAAAATAAGATTATCCTAAGTAATTTTTAGGCCCTTTATACAAACCCAACATTTCTGTAGCCGGTAAGTTCATCATCTATTTTCTTTGGGAGAAAGCAAGCTTTCTTTCTTTTTTTTTTTTTTTGAGTTGGAAACTCACTCTGTCACCCAGGCTGGACTGCAGTGGCTTTGAGCATGCTCACAGCCACTGCAGCCTCGACCTGCTGAGCTCAGGCGATCCTTCCACCTCAGCCTTCCAAATAGCTGGAACTACAGGCACACACTACCACATCCAGCTAATTTTTTGATTTATTGTAGAGAGGAGGTCTCACCATGTTGCCCAGGCTGTCTCAAACCCGTGGGCTCAGGCAATCCTCTAGCCCCAGCCTCCCAAAGTGCTGGGATTATAGGCTTGAGCCAACACGCCTGAACGTTTCCTTTTTTTTTTTTTTAGTTTAAACCCCACAAATTCCAAATTTAATCTATGATCAACATCAGACAATAACTCAAGACTACAAAATTGTTCAATATTACAAAATTAAATCTCAACATACTTCATGATCCAGTCAGCTACCTGAAAAAAGCAAACACTATGAAGCATTCAAAATGTAATATTGTAATTAACCTAATCAAACCAACTTTATAAACAATTAATATTTCCATAAGTAGGAACTTCAATGTTTAGGCCTCAAACCACAAATATACATTAGAAAACCTGAATTTCACAAGTTTGTTTCAAGATCTTTATGAAATCTCCAAACACTTTTAAAACATATAATTTCAGTAATAAGCACTAAACATAACTGCGAACATTAAGCAATTATTCAGCACCTTAATAAGAATTACATGAATACAAGACATTAATTAGAAAACACAAGCAATCTCATTTCAGTGTGGAGCCTAAGCTAGGATCACTTGTTGGGTGTGATTCATACATGTATAAAACCCTGTGAGGGGGCAAAAATCTGGTTCACACCTTAGCAAAATTAGAAACTAACATACACCATGATCTTCAGTATTACCTGAAATACCTAAAATAACCAAAGATGAATCTGCAAATCTATAATGCTGAAAAAAGTTAATTAGAACTGCTGTGCACATTTCTAAAATTCTCACATATAATACTGCTATATGTTATAAATTCATACTATTTTCAAGAAATGAATATAATCATTACTGTAATTAATGTATTTTAATAACTTAGAAAAAACAAAATCTACTTAAACATCTTCATGAAAAGTTAAACAAATAATCCTACTATTTATTTCATTCATTTATATATTATTCCTAAATTTATTCTACTTTTTAGAAAGACTAGATTATCAAGCCACTTTTGGCATAAAACTACTCTCATGCTGACATGAATACAAAAAGAAAATGAAAAGATCTCTTTTTAGGAAGAAAAGTATACTGTTAAAAAAATGAAGTATTAAGTAGCTTCTGAAGATTTTGTACCTCTAAAAGAAAGGTAGCTTATTATTAAAATTACTATAATAAGTGCCTTCCTGTCCTATATGGTGATTAAATTGAATAAAATTTTTAAAAATGATATCCTGCCTTTATCAGATATTAATGAATAACAAGATAAATGATAAGCTGGTATTTAAAGTAATCATTAAAATGTAACTAAATGTAATCAAAAATTTTCTTTTCCTAAAATGATCAAACAGAAACTTTCATTGAAAAGAATAAAACAATCATCTAGGAGCATGAGGGAATACAGGGGCTAGGACAGGGAAGGCAGGATGACAGCTGAGCAGTATTAGCAACTTCCTGAAGGTTAATAATGGATTCATAAGATTAAGAGTCCGACTGAGTCCCACCCCTACTTACTAAAATATGGTATAAAAAGACATACTTACATCTGGTGGTGGTTCCTGATCATTCTTCCATGATGCATCTGATCCCCTATCCCTGGGGGGAAAAAAGGCAAGTAAGTATTAAGATTCTGTTAAAAAATGCTTACAACTTAACCAGAGGAAAACAAAGTAGAAGACATGTGCTCAACCTTTAATTTTGCAATCTACAAGAAAATAACAAAAAATTAAAGACCACTTATGTCTCCTTTGCCTTATTTCAAAAGATGTGGGAAGCTCATAAGAAACACACAAAATTTGAATACATATAAATATTAGGATTAGGGAATTGGAATGAGGAGCCAAGGTTGTGGCATGTAGAAGGAAGTGGTTTGGCAGTTCTTTTGATTTATACTTTCGTGATACCTGAAGTTTTCATAAAACTCAAGTAAACAAAAGATTATTCCACACCAACTATTCAGAAACTGTTCCAGCTGTGAAAGCCACAAAAACAAATGAGGCATTCTCTTCTTGAGAATTTTGCAGGTTTGATGGTGCAGATAACATGATTTCATTTTCCCTCAGTTTACCTGAGGAATATCAATCCTCCATGAATAAACCAAAGCTTGTTCCAACAGTGATTCTCAGAACAAAGAAGATGAAGTAAACACTAACTAGTTTGATGAGGAGAAGAAGCAGAATCTTTAAGACTCGGATGGACAGTGTCCTGACAGGTTTATGTGAAAATTAATTACTTTTGGTGGAAAATTTTATACTCTACGGCCAAAAAACGTATATATACACATTATAAGTATGATTATGATTTCTTAAAGCCCGCTTTTTTTTTTTTTTTTTGAGTTGGAGTCTCGCTCTGTCACCCAGACTGAAGTGCAGTGGCATGCTCCTGGCCACTGCAGCCTCGACCTGCTGGGCTCCGGCGACCCTTCCGCCTCAGCCTTCCAAGTAACTGGAACTACAGGTGCGTGCTACCACGCCTGGCTAATTTTTTTGATTTATTGTAGAGATGAGGTCTCTCCAAGTTGCTGAGGCAGGTCTCAAACCCGCAGGCTCAGGAAATTCACTCACCTCGGCCTCCGGAACTGCGGGATTACAGACTGAGCCACCGAGCCCGGCCCAAAGCCCACTTTTAATGGTATCTTTTTAGTAGTATTAACTTCATAGTGTCAGATATCTTGTTATTCAATTATGTTAAAATATTAAAAAGCATTAGAACTATATGTCCTTATTGTTTTGAACTAGATCTCAAACATAAATGAGACTCACAGGAATTAATACCATTAAAACCAAGGTACAGATGTCAGTGTGGCACCACAACATGAAAATCACTAAGTTTGCTTTAAACTTTTGATTCAGAACTTTGATATCATACCGGGGTGCCAAAAAAACATATATATACTTTAAGAGATGTTATCTATGTACTACTTTTGGTTTGCTGTAATCAGAAGTGTCTGGATACTGATTGTAGTAACCACTTTGAGCATCTCTTGTAACTACAGAAGTCAAACATGACTTGTGTTCATCTTTTGTTATCAGTATATATTGAGTATTACAGTTTTAATAGTCTTTTCCTTTCTTAAAATGTGTATACTTCTTTGGGGCACCTTCTGTATATGAGGCATTATCAACATTTTTCCATCACTTAAAAACAAAAAGCATTTCCTCAACTATTTTACACCTGTGCATTAAACATAGCTAGTACATGACATCTCATGACTGCAGAGCCCTTAGTCTGGACTTAACAGGCATAAGTGGGAAAAATTCCCCAAAGAGTGCCATCTGTGACAGAAAATCTAAAAGGAAGATCAAACAACAATCCAAAAGGCACTTTTAATAAAAAAGTAAGTACATGGGAAGTTAAGACTAAAGCAGTCTTACTAGAGGCCAGTAAGGTAGAAAGCTGAACTCCACCCCAAAGGCCAAGCACTCCACCAAGTTCCCATGACACACGCCAACATGCAGTTAGAATAAAACAGTCTTCTTCATGTGAGGCGTCTGCAAGATGAGCCTACTTTCTCTATTTTTTGGTTTATTACCATTTCTTTTCAGGAGAATCATAAATCAAAAACAAAGACTGTGCCTATTATTTAAAATCTATTTAATAAACATCTTCAGAAAAACTTAAACAAAATATTTTATTTGTTATAAGTTAAATATTTGGCATATTCACAGCAGTATCCCAATATTCAAAGCAGAATGAAATGCTAAAACATTTTAAAATATGTTAAAACCTTTATGACTTTAACTCTATTTAAATTAATCTTTCTTGTCAATGTTTTTTAGGAAAATTAACCTTACACAGCCTGAAGAATAACTTAGGCAAATGTTCCTTCAGATAATTATGTGGATTCTTAAACACAAGTTTAATCAATTAAGACCAAAATTCTCATCTCTGAAATAATAAATGAAATTACGCATTTATTAGATGAAGTTGGTATAGTGACCTTCTTATGCCATGAAACTGGAATCGGCACTTTTGACATAGTACCAGAGTTATTCAGTGACTGAAGTTCCTCTGTATTTCAAACTAAGTGCAAAGTCTTTTTGGATTGAAGATCCCCTTCTTCTCCCCCAGTGCTTGGCAGTCTTTTCTTCCACTCCTAACTTGAAAATATTTTTAGTGACTCCAATTTATTACATCTTTCCAAAGCACCCAACTTATTTTTATTAAAAAAAAAGCCTCTTCTACTTGTTGAAACTCATGCCACTTGTTGATATAAAAAAATTAAATTATATTATTTATTTATGTATTTATTTTTTGAGTTAGGGTTTCACTCTGTCACCCAGATTGGAGTGCAGTAGTATAATCACAGTTCACCGCAGCCTCAACCTCCTGTGCTCAGGCAATCCTTTGGCCTCAGCCTCCAGAGAAGCCAGGACTAAGGGTGCTTGACACCACACCAGGCTAATTTTTTACTTTTTTTGTAAAGATAGGTCTAGTTAGTTACAGCTTCTATGTTCAGGCAATCCTCCCACCTCAGCCTCCCAAAGCACTGGTATTAAAGGCAAGAGGAAACACACCCAGCTTAAATGACATAATTTATAATAACAAGTACAACTGATATAAACAGCTCTACAGCTCACAACTGGCAACACAGCTAACAATTGAAAAATACACAATTAACTAGTTAGGAGCACAAATATGCAGAAATATTCCTAGTCACGTGCCACAAGAATCATTTAGCATATTTACAGACAAAATTGACAGCAACGGTTTGTAAGTTAGGTCAACCCCATATACTATGGCTTTCTATACAATTTTTCAGGGATACATTTTAGCTGTCACTTCTATAAATTTAGGATTTATAGCCAATGCCCTGAGATGCACTCATTTTCTTTTTCCCTTGAAAATTATCATTTTAAGAATTTTACTTAAAACTGAAAAAAGTTGTATAAAAAATGAAGTAGCATGTATATAAAAGAAAGTATAGAGTAGAAAAAACAATGAACTAGAATTCAGAAAATTTACACGGTAAAAATGGGCTCCCACTGGCTAATCATGTCATTTTGGGCAAAAGATAGAAATGTAAAATCTGCTAACAAATTGTAGCTTTCAGAGGTGTTATTAAGAATATAATTAAACTGTTTTCAAGACAAATGCCATATAAGAAACTACCATCACTGAGAATTACTCCTAAAACATAAACATTAGATAAGAACAATTAACATGCCAATAAAGTACTTACTGTTTAAGTTTTTCCGTGAATATATATTGGGTGAAGTCCTTCATTGATGGAGCAAAATACATAGTCTCCTTTATTTTAATACCTTTACTCTCAATGTGATCTGATGAATTAAACCGTAACACATAAAATGGATGTGCAACAGGGCCAAATATCTCAAATATCTATAAAAGAAACATAAAGGCCTCTTTTAATATGTAAAAGAATTTGAAAAGTTACAATATTTTCTTTTTAAAAAAAACCACTGATAATTGCTGAAATAAAGTAATTTTTTCAGTGTTAGAAAATAAAATTAGATTTTTATTTATATTTGTCTTTTTTTTATATACATTAAGGCTTTGTATATTATATTGGTTATAAATGCATTGACCCATTCCAGATTTCCTTTCTATGAATTTAAAACAGTAACAAGTATGTTCCTTGCCAAATGCAAATCATTTTGGTGGTACTAACTAGATGCAAAGTATGAATTTTTAAAACTTATGACTCATTTAAGTTGTAAGGTACAAATGAAAAGAATTATAATTGGTAACTTTAGAGAAATAATATACTGCATGCATTTCAAAACGTAAGAAAAGAATCATAAAAGCAACCTTCTGGCTTCAATAGGTGTTAAATCATTTTTGTTGTTTCCATAGAGTGTTAAGATTTTTGTAAAATTAAACCATGACTTTTTCTAATTTAAAAAGTAGTAGATGTGAACTTGAACTTACTTATTTCTAAAAAAAAAAACAAAAACAAAGATGCTATAACCTTTTAAGTAAAAGAACTGCTTTAGCACAACCACACATGTTATTTAATTTCTGAAAATGTCTTATAAATGACAAGAGAAAACCTCTGGTTTCAAACTCTTCTTAAAATAAGTACTTTAATTTTTAAAAAACACGTTTCCTCCTTTCTTGTTGTAGACAGAGAAAAAAAAGAAAAAATGTTTCGGATCATGAATATATGTATATTATAGAGACAAGATGATGAACAAGTCAATATAGATTTCCAGTATTTTTCTATTAATATATGTTTTTTGAGACAATAATGTAGTTTTATATGCTGCCTCCTTTTAAAACCTGATGTTGCATTAAGTTTTTCCAGGTATAAACATTCTTCATAAGTATAATTTTAATGATTATAAAATACTCCTTTACAGACCTAGAACAATTTATTGAACTTGTCTTATATTAAAGGACATTTAGGCAGTTCCCAATTTGTTCAGTACAAAACATGATGCCACGAAGGACTTTTTTTTTTTTTAGTTGGAGTCTCACTCTGACACCCAGCCTGGAGTGCAGTGGCATGCTCACGGCCATCGCAGCCTCAACCTGCTGGGCTCAAATGATCCTTCTACCTAAGTCTTCCAAGTAGATGGAACTACAGGTGTGTGCGACCATGCCCAGCTAATTTTTTGATTTATTGTAGAAACGAGGTCTCGCCAAGTTGCCAAGGCTGGTCTCCAACCCCTGGACTCAGGCAATCCTTTCGCCTCAGCCTCCCAAAGTCAGGGACATCTTTATATGTAAATCTCTATACATTAGATTTCCTAAAAATTGATTTGTAAGGGAGAGAATTATTGGAGCTGAAAGTATGATAATTATTAAAACTCTTGATGTAAAATCCAAATAGCTTTCCAAATAGCTTGGTCAATTTATACCAAATGCATTAAAAGTGGTTGTTTTACCACATCCACATTTCCTGCTTTTTTATACTAATTGTTCTCATTTTAAGATCTTTAGTTTAACATTAAGCTTTTATTGGTTTCCACTAATAGCTCACCCATCAGGACACCACCATTCTGAAGGTTATACATACTCCAAAAACAAGCAGTGTCATCAGAAACAATTAAAATGCCAATGTATTTGAAATTAACACAACAGTATCACAGATTCAAAGCTTTTTAAAATTTTAAAATCAAAACAAATAATTTAGGAAAACAGCAAGAAATCTGCTTTGAAAGGTTTGGATAAAAACAGGTAGAACTCCTACAAAGAGAACTGCAAAGGGCAGAGGCAAGGACCACAGCACTACTCTCACTGGCCTACACTACATCTCTTACTTAGGACTTACTGTCTCACTTAAAAAATGTCTTAAAAAGAACTTTACAAATTTTTAACTCCCTTGGTTAATACAGATAAACCCAATTATTAAAGTCTGGATAGAGATTTAAAAACGTTTCCTCTGTATCCATTAATACTAGGTAAACTAATCATTGCTTACACAAAGCTGTTTCCCAGGGACTTGTCTCCTAAATAGCACAATTCCATGTCCTAAGTGTAAAAAATAATTTCACTGGCAAAATTTATTACTAACTTCAGGCTTATGCAGAGTCTGGTTTGAACTTAAAGTGTAAGTGATATCAAAATTCTTGGACAAAACCAATGCACACTTTTTAAGTTGCCTGTGCTTAGGATCTGATGTGTTTACAAGCCACAGCTTGTAACCATTATAAAGTTTTAAGTAAAATAAAAACACAGACACAGACAGCAGCAAATAGGAAGTTATACCACGGGATGAGAACAGGGCATGCACCATCACCAACAGATACGTATGGCCCTACCTCAAACAGTTACAGTAAAACTTGACTGTGTTCGGGTCAGCAATTTAGCTAATCAAGAGCTACAGAAAAGAATAATTTTGCAATATTCATAAAATAACCATTAGCCTCAAAGTGTAGATTTTAGGTTGACTAATACCTGAGAGCTACACTGTGAAGAGCAACTTTAGACACAGCAGGGCACAGACCAGCCACTTCTCCTTAGTTCCACGTGAGGCACCTGCATCCCTATTCCGCCATCCTACCCAACTCTGGGGATCTGGTAACTTCCAAACTACCTGACTCAAGACAAAAGCAAAGGAAGTAAACAACCGCAAGGAGAGTATAAGAAACTGAATTTGGGATAGTTGCATCTGAGACATTTACTTTGGGGTGAGCAAGCAGCTTTCTTTATAGTTTAAATAATAGTATGTGTTCTATAGAAATACTCATATAAAAGTATAATTCAACTAGTGTTTTATAAATGCCCTGACATTCGAGAGGTGACTTTCCAAGTGTTCATTGACTTGGCTCTAACTGTTAATACACCGCTTCTTACTCAAAAACAGTATCTTTCTGCTAAAAGATCTCAAAGGACTTCTATCACACAGAGAGGTTAATACCACTAACACAACATGGTACAGATATAACACAGGCTCTGTTGGGGAAAAAAGACTGACAGAGAAGAGAGTGCACGCAGTCCTCTGAATTCTCAGTCCACAGCACAGGCAGGCTGAGGCGTTCTTTAAGCTCTGTGGCAGAGGTCCAGTGGTGGGGAAGACCTGCTTGAGCTAGCAGGCCAGACGTACACAGACAACACTCCAAAAGGCAGAATGAGCTGACTCTTCCCTCCCTTCTCCACAGACGCATTCAACACCACAAGCTTATGAATTATCTAAGAGGGACTAGATGACACCCAGCTTCTCTAAGTAACAATATATACATCAAGAAACCTCCAGGCATAGGAATAATGCCGGATGGCTGTGCCTGTGGAGGGCTCAGACCAGCGTGCTGCCACCCTGAGAACAGCCTCCAAAGAACATCATCAGTCAAGACTTTCCTGTCCTCCAAATGAGCCACCTTTTAGCTAAACTACTAAAAGAAGAAAGGAAATGAACCTCTACAACCATCCAGCATTGTCTTTTATCAATTACTAGGTGGTTTTTTTCACTTCCCATTAATATAAAAGAATAAAATATAGACAAAGTATTCTAATTCATTGGTTAGGTCATGTGCTTATTTATTTCAATCACTGTATGTATTGCTATACTACGAGGTAACTTGACAAATACCAAGAGAACTAACTGATGGGGGAAAAGACAACATTGTGTCAATATGACATGGGGACCTTCAGAAAATCATCACTAGATTTCACTAGTTATCAAGAGAAACTAGTCATTATTAGGATCAAAGGGCAAAGCAGGAATACAAACCTCAGACTGTCCTCTCCAAATCGGTGAGAAGGCAGATGGAGGGGAAAAGGAAGTGAATCAGGGTCGTATCACAAGTTTGTTTGATTTTAGTTTTGTAACTTTTTAGCAAGTTTTCTGTTTTGAAATGGAAATAAGGCTGGGCTCAGTGGTTCAGCCTGCAATCCCAGCACTTTGGGAGGCTGAGGCAAAGGGATTGCCTGAGCCCGTGAGTTCGAGACCAGCCTGGGCAACTTGGAAAGACCTCATCTCTACAATAAATCAAAAATTAGCCAGGCATGGTAGCTCATTCCAGCTACTTGGAAGGCTGAGGTGGAAGGACTACCAGAGCCCAGCAGGTCAATGCTGGGGTGGCCGTGAGCCTGCCACTGCACTTCAGCCTGGGCGACAAAGTGAGACTCCAACTCAAAAAATAAAAAAAAAATATGAAAAAAATACAACAAAATAAAATGGAAATAATCCTACTTCCTTTAAGGCTTTCAGTGAATTTTAAAAGAATATAAAATATCACTTGGCTGATTATTGTTCTTGATACTGAAGAGAAGAAGGAAAAGCAAGGATGTGAAGGTAAAACAAATTTATTATCTAGATAAGCTAATAATCTAAAAGAGATTCAGTTTCACATCCTGGTCACTGGTCTGTTTAACAGATACTCCCTAACCCTCCCCACCCCTGCCAATATTTTGGAGAATCATTTCAAGGTGCTTAGATATATGATAAAATATTTTTGAAAGTTTGTCACTTCTCAAATTTACAAAGCATTGTATGTAAAATTTATAAATAGATTTAAATTTTGCCAGTAGGCTTATACATATAACTTAAGTCAGTGGTGTAAATGTTATATTTTTACCTGACTCCTTTCAAAAGCTAAATGACAGCAAGCTGAATATTATTAGTCACGAATTTATAGGTCTGAAAACTCGAATGCAGTGGAAGACATTTAAAAAATGTCAGTTCAGAGGTTTTAATTAGCAGACTGTTGGATGTTTTAAATTAAAACCATCCAAGTTAGTTACTAAAAGAAAAAGGCAACTGTCATGAAAATCACAAATAAAAAGAACCAAGGAAAAATATTAGTTTTAATACTTTCACCTCATATTAAGAAAGTAAGGAAGAAATATGTTTCCTTTGCTGCTTCTCTCCTCCCCTCTTCTCTGCTACTGCTTAGAGGATAGCAAGAAATATTTTGTTTTTGCCAGGGAAGAAAGTTGGTTTTCCTAAAGTTGGCCAACAGGCATAGAGAACGACTCCCAGCATAGTCATCTACTCATTCTCCATTACCTTCCTCCCTCAACCCATCTGAGGTTAAACCCACAACTCCCTACATAAGCACTGACAGTAAACAGAGTTGGCACTACATTATAGTATTTCTTTTGAATCAAAAGTACAAACACCCACACTGATACCAAAGATATTAAGCCCAGATATTTGGAAGGAAGAAGGCACAGCACCGTCCTTCAGTCACTAGCAAGTCTTTTTTATTCTCACAAACTTTCTCAAAAATTGCCAAAAAATATTAGCTCTAGACTCCGTTAATTCTGCCACTGACTTTGCAACCCTAAGTGACTCACTGGTCTTGGGTAAACTGGCCAGTCAACCTAAAACACATATGTAGGTAGTGAAAGGTGGCAGGACCCAGATAAAAACCAATCCCTTTCTAATTTGTGTTAGAACAGAAGAACAGAGAAAGACAGAAATAGGGAAGGTTGTACAAGTGAACCCAATAATACAGTTTAAAAGACTTGCTTTTTCCTCATTAAGTACACATTAATTATACTGCTTAGAACAAAAAAAGAAGCCAACTGCTGCTCACCTAAACTAAACCCGAGTGAGTTGTTTCTCCAAAGTCAGCAGCTGGTTCCTTATTTGTGTGTTTAATACACATTTACTTAGAACAAATAATTTGCAAAGGACTATACTAGTTGCTGTAGGAAATACCAAGGTGAATAAAAACTCTGTCTCTATTGCCAGGAAATAAGACTCGGATGGTATTTATATTCTTGATCTTAGAAGGCTTTCTGTCCTCTGCTAACTGCTCAGAACTACCTGCTTGCTGGATTAAGTGTGTGACTTTCCATACTAAGCATGGACATGCAGGGTTGTTACATTAGTAAGATGTTAAAAGGGATCTAATCCTATAGCAAGTACTAAAGTGTACATATTTGTAGTTCCGCAGAATGTGTCAATAGTAGACATTTTACCGCTGTCACTGTTGAGCTTCTGTGTGAGGAAGTCAAAGTCTAAAAAGTTTGAGAACCACTACTCACAGGGGGGACACAAACCAAAAATGGGCAAGTGCTACTACACTGTGGAAAGTCTTTTTCACTCAGCCGAGTGCCTGGAGGGGAGGAAACCACCTTATTCGTTACATAGACCCACTGCCAAGCAGAGTATTTGACAAATAGTAAGAAAGAATTCTATATAGTGTATTTAATGACTCATGCAGCAAAAAGTAATTAAACCAGTATTAAACCAATACAGACCGACACGAAATACTGAAGGAAGTAAAAAATGTACCAAAACTTGAGAGCTCTAGATAGCTCATCTACTAAAATTAATACACTCTTCTGAGAACCGACAGGCAAAGTCAGAAAAAACAATCAAAACAAAGAACAGAATCATCTGTAAGATCTGGATTTTTTTACAAACCTTTCCTGCTGCTTGTCGATCACTCTTAAAAATTACAGTCTCCTCATTAACTGGAGGTAAGTTAGTCATAGATTCAATTATTACTGAAAAATAAAAAAAAAGATTACTTCAAGATTTACTTAGAAGAGAATGTAGAATCTTAACGAGAATCCAAGCTAATGCCAACAAAATTTAAAATAAAATTAAAGGCAAATTATTTACCTCATTAACTATTCCTCTTTGGTAAACAAAGTCTACCCATTACCAAATAGCACCAGAAGATGATCTGTGCATATTTTTGTTTAATACAAAAGCTACAATTCTAAGAAAAAATAATTAAAATACATATATCACAGAGAATTTGAACCACCCACTAGAGTCAACAATTTCAAGCTGTATTTTTTTTCAAGCAATATTTTTTCTCAAGCAATATTTACCAAAAACAGTATAGTCACATTTAGTCACAAAACATCTATTTTAGAATAAAGTCGTCTTTCTCACTTTAGAATTCTTTTTTTTACAAAGCATTGATTACTGATCTATGAAAAAGCTAAAGGTTTCACAAAAGTATCTTCCTCTGAACAGATGAAGTAAAAGTGGTAAAGCTCAAAGTAATTTTTATTATTACATCAAACTTTCCTCCTCAAAGGCAAAAGCATTCTCCCCATGGTCTAGCATAATCTCCAATTCTTTTAAGTGCCATAAATATTAAACAATCAATCTACCACAACAAAGAGAAAACACACACACAATAAATTCTTCAAAAATCAGAGTAACAAGCAACAATACTGTTACATTACACAGATAATGCCATGTTTGCTTAGGGGGAAAAAATATTAGCTCTAATTATTAAAATTAACTCAAATAATTTCTTTTGTATCCTAATTAATTTCAATAGTACTTCTAAGTTCTAAATATTCACAAAGTAACAAATCATGAGGCAACATTTTTTTGAATTAAATTTGCTTCGGAATGATGATGAGTAAGTCTTGATAATTACAGTGAGCACTAACAGAATTCATTTGCAATAATCAGTCCTTCCTAACCTCTCAGAGGAGTCAAATTATAGAAACTTTACAAGTCACCTAATCCAATAACCTCACTTTATAAAAGATAAGAAAACAAAGACTTAAGAAAGTCCTCAGTAACATGATTGTAAGGCTAATTCCAGAGTTATTACCAGAACCTAGACCTAGTTCCTATGCACTTCCCACAACACAACCAACTGTTTCCACAGACCATTCCTTATTAAAACATTCTAGGTGGCAAGCAGTTTCAGGTAGATGGGTACAAATAAAATTTGCACAATATATTGATGAAAATTTTTAAGGGCTCTTAAATTAGTTCTCTGAAAGAATGAACTAGGACAAGATCATTAATTTCATAACATCGCTCCTCTTTTACCTAGATAGATAATATCTAATTAGCTCCTTGTTTTTTCCAAATTAAGACAAAAACAAATCAAAACAACATAGTTTATAGAACTGCAGAGTACAAAGCCAAGTCCTTTCTTTTCAACTTTAAATTCTTATTTGAATTCACAGATTATTTTTGTCTAATAAACTAATTTCTTTGTAATTTGTTCCAAATAATATTAGATATTTTAGCTTTCAAAACAGAGTAGTATGCTTCAGGAGCATGTGCTAATTTTGATTTTGACTATTTGCTTTTTAACTCTACCAGGTTGAGAATTTCGTTCATCTAGTATGATGTGTTAGTCAAAACAGTATCTTCCTTGAGGATCAATATTATAGTCTAAAATTTTTCTGTATATATCAAGTCTAATAAATGCTCACATCATACTATATAATAAAAAAATTAGCTATCTGTTTGATAGATCTATACATATTATTAAATACCATACAATCACTCAAAAACTAGTAAACATAATAGTCATCTATTTGATTATATTTGAAATAGTCATATTTCTATATGATTATTGGGAATCATGTAAAGAAATTTAATAACCATAACTTTTTAAAACAGGCTCACTTCAATCCAAATTTTTATTAATAACCTAAAAAGTACAAAATTAAGTGTTAATTTTTAAAAATACTGATATGGATACTTAGAAGGGGTCAAAATATAAAGTGCTATTCCTACCACTGAGTACACAACTATTAAGAGCAAGTGATTTGAACTATTATTCTGTATCTCCAAGGTCCTGTAAAATAAGAAAGTTGGTGGGAGATCTAGGTCCAAGGTCCTATGACTTTGTCAGGGCTGAGTTCTAATCTCAAGTGTACCTTGCTATGAGTTCACTATACCTACGTTAATTTCAAAACCTTACAAGTCACCTAATCCAATAACCTCACTTTAGAGAAAGTAAGAAAACAATGACTCAAGAAAGCCCTCTGTGTTGGGGCTAAAGAAATCTAAACTATTCAGTTCTCATATAATCCAACAGCCTCATATTTCATACCATTTACATCGGTATTAAATCACAGAACTTTCTAACTTACATGTTCACAAGACAAAAATCAAAGGTGGTAGGCAGAATGGCTTCCCCAACAACCCTCTAACTCCTGAACCTGTAAATAAGTTTTCTTAAATTTTCAAAACAGCCTTTGCAGATGTGGTTAAAGGATCTTAAGATAGGGAAGAATATCCTGGATAATTGGGCAGGTAAGCCCAATCTTAAAAGTCCTTAAAAGCAGAGAACACTTCCCGATGTGGTCAGAGAGAGATGGCCCATGACTGGCTTTCTGCATGGAAAGAGAGTCCTAGGCCAAGAAGTGAGGGCAGGCTCCAGAAGCCAGAAAAGGCAAAGAAACAGATGCTCTCCCAGGACCTGCAGCAGGAAACTCAGCCCTGCTGGATGTCTTAACTTTAGCCCACTGAGACCCACATCAGACTTGTGCCCTACAGAATTGTAAGTTAATAAATGTGTGCTGTTGCAAGTCACTAAGTTTCTGGTAATAAACAAAATCCAAGAAGACTGTGGAGAAAGTATGTTAGTAAAAACAGACTTTTAAATTTCTATAAAGAAACTGTATTTATGTATTCTTTGTATAAGTAAAAAAAATTTTTTTTAATTTTATTCTTTCAAATTTAATGACTAAAAATACAAGGGGAATCAAAAAATGAAATTTATGTGTATAAAGTTGTATATTTATTCTTACATGTTTAAATTCAGTCACCTTCAAAGAACTCTCCATTTGATGCAATACACTTATCAAGATGCTTTTCCCACTGCCCAAAACGGTTTTGAACTTGTCAAATTTTTTTTTTTGAGTTGGAGTCTCACTCAGTCGCCCAGACTGGAGTGCAGTGGCCGCTCCCGGCCACCGCAGCCTTGACCTGCTGGGTTCCAGCAATCCTTCCACCTCAGCCTTCCAAGTAGCTGGAACTACAGGCACGCGCTACCACGCCTGGCTAATTTTTTTATTTTTATTTTTATCGTAGAGATGAGGTTTCGCCAAGTTGCCCAGGCGGGTCTTGAACCCGCGGGCTCAGGCAATTCACTCACCTCGGCCTCCCAAAGCGCGGGATTACAGGCTGAGCCACTGAGCCCAGCCGAACTTGTCAATTTTTATTCCTTTTAGTGCTTCTGCCATTTTTTGTTTCACCTCTTCCACACTGGCAAAATGTTTCCCTTTGAGGAGTTTTTTCATCCAGAGAGGAAAAAAAAGTCACTTAGGAAGAGATCAGATGAATAGGGAAGGTGGGGCACAGGGGTCTTGCTGCTGAAAACTCAGCACAGTGTGAGCAAGTGAACTCATAAATCATCCATATGAAATGGGCAAATGCACAGAAAGAATTTCCAAATTCAATGAAACCAAAAGTAGTCTCTCAAACAATGCTAGCTGGTACTCTGATGCTGATGGATTCCTAGAATACTCACCCAGCAGGAGGAGCCTATACTACAAGGGGCCCGCCCTGCAAAAGATAATCCTGAATTGTTTTTGGTCTCCCCATGTAAAGTGTTATTACAAAGTTCAAAGAAAATTTACTATTCATAAAGTCAATAATTCAATTATTAGTGCATGTTAAATGTGAATAATTTTTATTAATAAAATTATACACATACCTAGTTGTTCAATAATGCTTGAAACCATTCCAAGAGGTTTTAATTCAATATCTTCAGGCAGAATAATAGTGAGTTCTTCAACAGAAGGTAGTTCCTGTAATTTTTAAAAAAGCATTAATCTTCCTCCAGCTTCAACAACTTAACTTAAAATATATAAATATTTTCCATTTAAAGTGCTATACACATCTCTGAAGATGTAACATAAAGTGCTTAAAGCATCTCTTTAATGTTATCCTATTTACTGGTCACATGGGGCACTTCTGATAGCACTTCTCCCACTTCCAATATTTCACCATCTAAATGACTAAAAAAGTCTAGAGTAGATACCTTAAATCCAATTAGACTAAGAACACAGACATTAAGGACTACTCCACATTTTCCAATCATACTTGAACAAGAATCCCCCCCCCAAATGCTATTATTAGTCAGAGACATTCCACTGGAAGATAAATAATTCTACTGGTAATTATAATTTATCCACAGAAGTTCTTCCTCTTAGCTTCTTGTTCATTTGGCTAATTAATTAATATGAATGTGATTAAATAGTAGGACACAGAAGCAGCAGTCTTTTCTGGAGCTGCGTGAAAAAGAGGTAAATGCCTGGCCCCTTCAGGAAAAAAGGAAATGATACCTATCAGTCAAATATTGAATTACTGGAAACAGAATGCAGGCTTCAGCCCGTAAAAGCTATGAAGGTGTTGCCTGACACCTCTCTGGGTTAAAAAATAAGTTTCTTTACACCTGTAGATTTTCCTTTTCCGACCTAGCTGCAAACTATATTTCAGTTGCTATAGAAACTAGATATTGAAGTAGAGATGAAACTGAAGAGAAATCTAAGAATAAATCTGACCTTAGCCTTTAGCTTAAAAAGAGCTTTCTGTTCTTGACCCTTGCCAAATGACATTAACTCTCATAAGTTTTTCCTCAAGAAGGCTTGAAAATGCAAAGACTTCATCAATGGCATGTTATGAGTTAATCTGGCAGAAGATAACTTTTGAAGAAATGTTAAAGAAGATGGAAAAACTTATATAATACAAAGTGTACTGCAAACGAATGTATTGTTCGTAATTATATTCCTCCTATGGGAACTTAAAATCATTTTTTAACAAAATCATTTAACCAGAGTTGATAGATACACAGACATCTAAAATATATTCTGCTCCTGAGACACACTATTTTCTGATAAAGGATTACTTAAGGAAGAGACACACCAAAGGTCTCCACCAACTCAATACAGAAAGTCAACAACTTGCCTCTTTATGGTTTATCTGCCTAGTGTTGGAGGAAATGATTTTGTTTCATCTGCCTGAACTCTTCTGAGTACTTTTGAGTACGTGTGCCATTTTAACATATTAGACATGGCAAGTGTTATCTTGGCAAAACACCAAAGTTTCAAAGTGGTCCATGTGTATAACAGAATAGAGAGGGGAGTTCAGTTGACAGATCAGACTATTAAAGAAAATGTAACATGGAATAGCCTTTCTAAAGAGGTTCCTAGATAAAGAAACCCCACACTTTGTGTAAGATTAGAGAACTAAACTGCTGGGAGAATTCAGATAAGACTCTAAAGATATTTTAGAGGGCAATTATGAGATGGCTGTCACCCTGACCCTGGTTCCAGGAGTAGCACCTCTTACAAGTGGCAAATGGCATTTGCTAATATAAAGTACAGTGATAAAATCTGTTCTTCCCATCATTTGGAAAGATCTAGAGCAAAAATTTCATTACTTGTAGATTGTGATAAAGCCCATCAGTTAAATAAAGTCAGGAGTATGTAGGTAGCAGAAAGGGCAGGTAGGTCTCCAAAAATAAACTGCTGGTCTATTTTTTGTAAAAACCTCTGAACTGAATAAGGGGTAGACCACATGCAAAAAAAAAAAAAAAAAATCAATGTTATTTTCAAATAAATAAGTGCTTTATAGCCACAGTGAAAGGCCCCCGATTTTGTATTTTCTGTTGAGAGGAATGAAAACTCATGCAATATTATGCTTTGATGCAAATCTAAACTGTGATACTGTTTTGTGTTATTGTTGTTTGTTTAAACTATAAAGTAAACCATATTTTTTTTTTTAAAAAAGGGAAAACTTAAGTATATTTTTGTATCCTTAACAGGATACAAAATAGCAAAACTTCCCCTACTTTATTCCTTTCAACCACCCAATTCCAAGCGCCATAGACAGCTGTTAATAGTCTATATATCTTTCAAATACATTTACCATGCAGACCTAAACTTTTATTGTAACTTTAAAATATTTTTTACTTAAATAAAATATCCGTACTGTAATGCAAGGTACATATCCCTCTTGCCTATCATAACTGCACATCTTTCTACACAAAAACATAAATCTATATTTAATTTTATTCAAATGCCTACGGTATTCCACTGTATAGGTGTACTATAACTTAATATACTAGTCACCTGATACATTGATCTGCCCTTTTTAAAGTTTTGCCATTACACGCAATACAATATTCTTTTTACATATATCTTTGTGTAACTCCTATAACAAATTATTTTAAGTGGTCCTGCTGAATTAAAAGGTATACATCTTAAATTTTTATACATTTTAGCAGTCTAAATTTCTTTTCAGAAATATCATATCAACTCACGCTTCCATATACTAAGTATGAGAAATTTCCCCACACCCTTAACATCACTGAGAAGGAAACTTTAAATCTTTGTTAGATAGGCATAAAATAGCATCTTGCCTTAATTTTAATTCCTTCATTAATAAAGAATATTGAGGTGTTGGGGTCATTTTTATGTGTGTTGTGAACTGTTTGTGTAACTTTGTACATTTTTGGAAGGTTTATCTTTTATTAATTTATAAGATTAATCTGGATTTTTTAAGGACATTTATCAAAACTGTAGCTAATAATCACTCCCTTACCAACCTCCCTAACCACCCCAACTTCAGCATGTTTTTTTAGCATTTGTTTAATGAAACTCTGGCATTCTGACATTTATGTAGTCAAATATATCAATCCTTCCTTTTTTGATTTTTAAAACTTGTATAACATTTAGAAAGGTCTTCTGGCCTTCCCTATGCCAAGCTCATTTTAAAAATCCACTATTTTTTCACTTCTTTAGTTTCATTTTTAATATTTGCATATTTGGTCCATTTGCAGTTTTATTCTTGTGTACAAATGAGGGAGAGATGGGCTTTATCTTTATCCAAATTGCCAGCCAATTATCTCCACATGTTGTAGAACAAACCATCTTTCCCCCATTGATTTGAAAAACAATCTTTAATATATACTAAATGCCCTTATGTAATTGAGATTTTTTTACTGAAATCTCCATTCAGTTTCATTGATCTAGTTCAGTGTCAGTAATAAACTATTTTACTATTTTATGGTGGTTTTTATGACATGATTTGATATTTAGGAAGAGGGCTTGCGCCCCTATCCACTCCATCGGTATCTTCCCCTAAAAGAATTTTTCTGTTATCATGTTTATTTTACTAGATAAACTTTAGAAGCATTTTGTGATATTAATGGTGTTAATATTGATTGACACTGCATTTCATTATAGTTGTCTTTGTAAAAGTCATAAGTGCTTAGGCTTATTCCAAGATAATCTACACATTATGTGCTATTATAAATGTCTAGTTTTTAGAACTATTGTATTGCATATTATATAAGGTATTGTTTGAACATAAAAAAACGTTGAAATTTATTTCTAGCGATTTTCTTGTATATTCACCATATAATCATATTTTTGTAAAATAAGTTGTCCTTTTCAATATTAGTACAAAATATCTTTCATTTTTCTATTCTTTTTTTTTTTTTTTTTGAGTTGGAGTCTCACTGTCGCCCAGACTGGAGTGCAGTGGCCTCTCCCGGCCACTGCAGCCTCGACCTGCTGGGCTCTGGCGATCCTTCCACCTCAGTCTTCCAAGTAGCTGGAACTACAGGCGTGCGCTACCATGCCCGGCTAATTTTTTGATTTATTGTAGAGATGAGGTCTCGCCAAGTTGCCCAGGCGGGTCTTGAACCCGCGTGCTCAGGCAATCCACTCACCTCAGCCTCCCAAAGCACGGGGTTACAGGCTGAGCCCCCGAGCCCAGCTATCTTTCATTTTTCAAATAATACTGTTGATATTTCCAGGACCCAGGAGAAGTTGTGATGACAGTGGGCATGTCTGACACTATTAGGAATATTTCAAATGTTAGGCATAATAATGCATTTTAATTGGAAGTTATTTTTAATAAGTGTTATCTATTCCTATTTTCTAGTTTTTAAAATCAGGAATGACCACTGAACTTTGTCAAATGCATTTTCGTCACCATAACATAATTTCCTACAAGCTGAGCAGTTCAGTCCACAGCGTCTGATGAAGTTCTGAAGTTGTGTTCTAAGTAGCACTACGAGACATTCAGCATGAGAAGGATAAGGGAAGATTTACAAAGTCAAGATATTTGGAGTGAAGTAGAGACTTATTTGTGGTCAAAAACAGAGTCTGGCAGGCTCCCTTAATTCCTACTGCTACCATGTTTCCAACCTACGTATTGAAGAATGAAAAGTTTTGCCTATAAATGTATAGGATCTCTGATTTCGTGTAGAACCAAACTTAGGGGAAAAACAGATATAAACACTGCTATCTGTGATCACCACTGTATTTCCAATTCCAGTTTATTCTAGTACTTTGTAACATAAGAAAGTATGCACAATTTCACAAAGCATTCCTTCAAAAAGGTTAACTAAGGCATTAAGGTGCCTCTTGATAATAACAGATCTACCTATAAAAGCAACTTCCATGAAATCTCTATCCCAAATACTCTGCAGAACATAAAAGGTAAATAACTAACTACTGTATACAAAACATGTAAAAGATAAGTTGTGAAATTCCAAGTTGAGAGCCTGACATAGTTTGCCTTTGAAAGTCAATTCAGTTTACATTTGCTTTAAGAATGGCACATATTTTGGGAGACTAAATCAAGGGACAACAGATCTGTTTATTTTAAATGAGCATGCTAAGAGGACAAAGGGGAAAATAACCCAAACTCCAACAAGAAACCACCCAAGAAATGTGCTTTTCATGAAAGTTTCTGGCAGTTTCAAAGAGAGAATTTTCGAATGTTCAAAGGGGATGGACCTCTGCAAAGTTCAAAGCAAATGTTCCTTGGATTGCCATGACAAACAAGGCAATATAAAATTTATCTTGATGTATGGATGCCAAATGTCACCATCATTTCCCTAACCACTAAATCTCAAGTACTGCACCGTCACCAGGCCTAGTCAATGTGTATCAGATGATCCTGCTGCCTTTATTCTAAATTCATATTGTCTAACATTTTGAATACCTGCTTAATGTCCATTTCTCTAACTAGGCCTGGTTAGCCTTGCTCACTGCTGTAGTACTCAGAAAGATGGCTAGTGCACAGTGTTTAGTATACATTTATTAAACAAACTTATCTCCCTCAACAGTCCAAGATAAACAAAACTTTCAGAAGTCACTTTCAGTCTGAGTGGAAATCAGAGAAGATTATTATCCGCTGGGCTCAGTGGCTCAGCCTGTAATCCCGCACCTTTGGGAGGCTGAGGTGAGATTGCCTGATCCCGCGGGTTCGAGACCCGCCTGGGCAACTTGGCGAGACCTCATCTCTACAATAAATCAAAAAATTAGCCAGGTGTGGTAGCACGCGCCTGTAGTTCCAGCTGCTTGGAAGGCTGAGGCAGAAGGATCGCTGGAGCCCCGCAGGTCGAGGCTGCGGTGGCCGGAAGCGGCCACTGCACTCCAGTCTGGGCGACAGAGTGAGACTCCAACTCAAAAAAAAAAAAGAATATTCTCCAACACAGAATCTTCAAGAAATAAAAAAGACTTGAACCCAACCTTCACAAAAATAAAATTTAAAAAGCAGGCTTCCAAGAAAGCTTAACTGCCTAGGATTGATAAATAGATGTCTCTGGTTTACAGCAGCAAACATTATTACAATTATTAGATTAACACTTGGCTTCCTGATAACACAGCAGCTGCCCCTGGTATGATAATGGGTAAATCTCCTTGGACACATAATCTCCTCGGTTACATAATCTCCTTTAACGAAATAAAAATCAATCACTTTGCTTTTCCATCTGTGGGAAGAGGGTGTATAAATGTGACAGAGAAGAGAAACACAAAGATACACTCCAATAAGGTGGGGGAAAACCGCCAAACCACATACTGAGGGGCATTATGGTTTTGCCAGTGCACACAGGATATAAAGAATCAGAAGTAAAAGGCATAATACTAATAAACTGAAAAAACTGAAGGCAGAGGTGATGAAAGAAGTTTGGGATAGAAAAACCTCCCTAATCACATAAGCAAAAACCAAGGGCATTAAAAATAAAAGACAAGTAGGTGATTTAATGCAGATAAGGAAGATTAAAGTTTGAGCCCAGATTATCCTACAGCCCCTCCAGAAAAAACGATGAGTGGATGATAAAGACACATTTTATTTACCTAATTCTAGACACAAGTTCAAACTTCTGTGATTAAAATAAAATTAAAAATTTGATCTTTAGTCACACTAGTCACATTTCAAGTGCTCAACAGTTACAATATTAAGATGGTATGAATACACACATTCCCATCTCTGTAGAAAGATCTATCACTCAATACCGCTTTACGTTCTCACACATGAAAAGAGTCCTTCACTACAAAACATACACTGAGGTATTAATAGCATCAATCTATTTCTGGCCATCAATGCAGGTATAATTTTAAGGCCACATTAAAACAGTATGCACCTACTACAAAGTCTTAATGCTAACCTGGATACTCTACTTGGGAAATGACGATTGTGATAAAAGTGTATTTCTATCTTATTTCTCAAAATTAAAATGAAACTAAAAACCTGTTTGGATATGTATCACCTGTAATTAGAGATAAATATGCTATCATGATATTATAAATGTTTACAGACACAAAATCAAAGAACAGAAAAAATAGTTTTTCTGGACATATTTATGCTATATGTAACAACAAAGAGTAGACAAGAAAAGAAAGAAAAGCATTTATTCACATCATCAGCAAATTAAAAGGCTGCATGGAAATAAAAATCCCCAGACACCACAGAATTTGGCAAATCAACTACTAAAATTCAACAAACTAAAGAAATTCAATCATTTATTTCCTACATATTCCACAATTCCAAGTCAAGAGCTTTATTAAGAGGCAGTATAATCCAAGCAAACATAACTTTTAAAAATTTACATTAGATAATACATTTTTCTTCACCATGACAAAACAGGCTACATTATTGTCATTCAAAAACCAAATAATCAAGCCGGGCTCAGTAGCTCAGCCTGTCATCCCACGCCTTTGGGAGGCTGAGGTGAGTGGATTGCCTGAGCCCGCGGATTCGAGACCCGCCTGGGCAACTTGGCGAGACCTCATCTCTACAATAAATCAAAAAATTAGCCAGGTGTGTTAGCGCTCGTCTATAGTTCCAGCTACTTGGAAGGCTGAGGCGGAAGGATCGCC
>CAUYQG010263503.1:0-15815 GCA_963574415.1 Tarsius wallacei
GGGCTGGTCTCAAGCCCGCAGGCTCAGACCATCCACTCGCCTCAGACTCCCAAAGTTCTGGGATGACAGGCTGAGCCATCCAGCCCAGCCCAGAGTGGGTTTTGATGAACACTTCAGAAACCTCACTTCCCATAACTTTCCCGCCTGAAAATTCCAGCAGGTGCACCAGGTAAAAGCTTTTCTACCCATCACACATTCATCGGATCAACAATTCTCTTTTGTGTGATGTAGAAACCCTCTGCTAAAACCTAATCTGCCCTTCACAGCTTAAATGAGAACCATAAACATCATCACTGGCTATCATGGTTTTATGCAGGTAAGAAAAAAAAAAAAAGCAGAGAGGCAGAAAATGAGGTGTTGAGAAAATATGTGAATGTGTTCAGAGACTTTGGATTCTAAAACGACAGACAGAAATCTCCAGACAAGGACAAAAAGAGGGTTTAAATGTAAATATGAGGGTGCTGTAAGAAACTAAGTATTTGACCATTTTTATCTTGATGATTAGAGCCATTGCAAGCCAGCTGTTCTATTCTCTCCTGTTCTTTGGGCCCTGTGTCACCAGCCTATGGGATTGATTGTAAAAGGCTACACGCCTCAATCACTTTTAGTTTCTAATTTTTTCCCATTCAGGCGTGTTTGGTCTTCCATGCAGACCTGTTTACCTATGTTACTGGCATCCAACATTCACAAGAGAGATAACGGGAAATAACGGCTGAAGAGGAGGTCTCATTTGCTGAGGGTCAAAGAAGTGTCAGGCATCTTGGTAAGTGTTTTCATGGACAGTCTCTAAGCCTTTGTAGCAACTTGTAAGTAGGTGGTACTTGAGAAGGAAATTCAGAGCTCAAACATGCTTTATCTGTGATGTAAACCTAGGACTTTCTGACTCCAGAAGCTATTTTTCTGTCTACCTCCTTGTTCTCCAGATAGGTCAACCTATTCTCCTACAGTCCCCCGCAAGCCTGCTTCTAACCTAGTTCTTCCTTCTGTATTTTAAGCATCAAACCATACCTTGGAATCTTACCACCTAAACCTAGAGACTAAACATTCCTTCTAAAACTGCTGTTCTGGAAAACTCGTGTGAGAGTGAGTTTGACTTACCCTCTTTGCAGAACCTGAGAGCACAATCCACTCCATTCATTTTAAATTCTTTCTGAATACATAAACTGCCCCCAAATTATGGCGGCATGTACCAGTCGGTCACAGTATCATGTAGCATCATTCACTCACGAAGGATCGAACTCCTAAACACAACCCCAGAATGCAATGAAGCGATCTTTCCATAATAACAGAGCTACTACCCAATGCTTTTTAGAACACAGAAGGACTTTTCTTTTATTATTCTCCTAAATTTCATTTCCAATTATACAATTGTTGAAAGATAGAATAGGCAATTTTCAGTGACAGCAATTCCGTCAAATACACATAATCTGAGATTTTTACTGTTTGAGTGAATCATGGTCCTCTCAGGTTTTCCTGGTTAAAGAAGGGGGGGAAAAAACTAAAATAGAGAAGAAAAGGGAAGAATATCGTTTTGTAGAAAACTTGTTGGACTCAATAAAACGAATATTCATTCATGGGTGCAGTGTCCATTTTCAAAAAGGACACTCTAAAACTCCTAGAAACACAAGACAATATCGGTATTGCTGGATGAGTATACATTCATATATCTTTGTGAAAATTTGTGCAATTAAACAATATGGAAAATGTTGTCACCACAGCCCATGAAAATATATTTTCATCTCTATGTAAGTTAGATATTCCCATCTCCCATTTTCTGCTCTGCAAAAAAAAAAAAAAAAAAAAGCCGTGTGTCTTTTTTTAAATAAACGATGCCATAGGCCGCAGTAACTGAAAAAGAACCTAACAGTCTTAACTATATACCCCTGGGATGAATAATACACTTTGCATAATCATGTGCAAGGCTGGATGATGAGACTAGATCTTTTATAACTACAAGGGTTTGCAAGCTTCTAATTCACACAATATGTCCCAAACCCAGCCAATACAGCCAAACAGTCAAGCAATAGTTTAGGTGGGTCATCTACAAGATGGCTAACAATCCGTTTGACTAATTTAATTGTGTTTTGTTAATATGAGGACACATCACTGTAGGTGCCCTACAAATAAATCACTTGTAAGTGGCTATTATGTTTCTATGAATTCTTCCCCTAAGGCTCTTAGAAGTTGGCTTAACTGCCTCTTAGGCCCCAAGGAAACACAGCTGTATAAACAGAAGACCAACATCTTAATAACATAAGAACAAATACCATGCTGCATGCACATTTCTCCATAGAAATGTCACAAAAAAGCAAACAAAGAAACGGGGTCCAGGAGAAGCATAGGCTTATCTGATGTCTGAAATTTTTATCTCATGCCAGCGAAAGGTATAAGTGTTGATCAAAAGTCCCTTTTTTACTTAGCTGGCATGCGACTATTTGAAGAGTATATTTCCAGGAGTCATTACTCCAGGATGAAGGTCTGCACATGAGCAAGCTTCAGCTCAGTACCTCCACTGTCTGACACTCTGGACCCAGGGCTTCAAGCAGTGAGCACGTTCATTGGATAAAGACAACTAGCTTCTGCAGACAAATGGCATCACCTGCAGAAAGCCCTCTGAAAAAGACAGTGTGAATCTTCTTTGGCATATTATATGTTGCAACTACACCTTTTCTTTCTGTGCAGGCAATCCTTCCTTATTAAGAAGGGCTACTTCTCTTATTAAGAGAATGCATTTTTTTTTTCATCATGTAGTACTCATTTTATCTTGTATTTGGGAGCCCTCAGAGTGAATTTGAGATAACTACATATGGTTGAAATTTGAAAAGGCAGGTAAGTCTAAGTATTCCAGGTATTCTACTCATTGAACTGCCAGGTCAGTTCAAAGGTTTGCCAGTTTCCTGATTGTTTAGTAAGTCTGAGGTTTGGTTCTGAGTTATAAAGAAATGGGCTCAATTTTTACTTCCCTAGGTTTTTTCTCAAGTTTTTGAATATCGTTTCTAGTAATGTTTGTTCCTGCCTTCACTTCAATCGTTAAAAAAAAAAATTCTCTTTAATGTAGTTTTTAGGGCTCAATTTTAACTTCCCTAAGCTTTTCTCAAGTTTTTGCATATCGTTTCTAGTAATGTTTGCTCCTGCCTTAATGTCAAAAGCAAAAGAAAAGAAACAAGTTTATTTTCTCTTTAATGCAGTTTTTAGGGCTCAATGCATTTTGACGATTTCTGGAGAAGGGAATTAACTCTCTTGGTTACTTCATATGTTAGCACACAAAGCAATCACAGATGGGAAGGAGAGTGCAAATGACTGTCAGGAAAAAGTCTCATGCATTTTTTTTTTTGCAAATCAAAATATACATCCTCCTCTTGCCCCCTCCCCCATTCCTTAGTTGTATAAGAACCCTTCCCATGTCATCAGTCTCCTTCACATCTCACGGAATTGGATAAGGAATAAAAGACACTTGTTAAGGAACAGTGTATATCTAACATGAATCGGTTTTGCCGATTGTATTAGTAAGAAATATAGCAGCAGTTTGGGCTGAGTCACCCATCATACCCTTCATCAGTGGGAATTCAAATGTGTCAAACGTCAGGTACATGAAGTTGAGAGGAGAAAAACAAAAGCAATCTGCAGACTTTGGCACTGGCACACACACAGTGTTTTGCTGGAGTTGTGGTTTGACAACGGTGAGACAGGAATTAAAAAATGACAAATCTGCAGAAAACAAACAACAATAGGTGGCGATTCTCAGTTTAACGCTCCCCATCTCCCATGCCCCCCTCCCACCCACCCTGCATAGTTTCAATTATAATAAAAATAGAGATCTTAACATCAAAATTTCGCTGTGAGCTCTTCAAGGTTTCTTTGCGCCATCCAAGACACAGGGCTGGAAGCACCAAATCCGCAGGTTTCCCCAACCAAGTTTAAATCAACAAAAACTGAGGACTGAAGGATGCCAAAGTAACCGTTCTTACATGAAGCTGCGACACAACGTTCTCCCCAGAAACGCAGGGTATGAAGCGTCTAGTTCAAGTACTACCAGACTGTAGTAAGTAGACATCTGTCTCGGACAGGCTGCCGACAACCACCACAAGGACACCGGTTCTAGAGGGCACCATCCAGGCCACCATGGCAGGGCAGAGGTCCCCTTGCCATCATCCACTTTTTAAAAGTCGCAACCCCTTTTGTGATTGCCACCGCGGGGTCAACGCTCGCTGGGCCTGGGGCCTGAGGGGAGGCAGTAAGCTCCCCTCCTACCGCCCACCACCCCCACTCCCACCCCCCTTCGCAGGAAAACACTGCCTTTGGTCTGGACAGTTCTCTCGGAGCGCTCTCTCGGATCTATTCTGGCTTCTCAGGCTCCACCGCCCTTACCAAGGAGAGAGCGCCTGGTTCAGACCCAGTCACCGTAAGAAGACCCGACCTCCCTGGGGAACCAGACCCCACTGGGTCCCCAGAGGTTGCCTAGGCGACCCCACCGCGACGGGCAAGGCAACGCGCCCGCCGAAAACGGACGAGTTTGTGGAACGCTTGCTTGAAGTCCTCATTGGAGATGGTGTAGATGATGGGGTTGATGAGGGAGTTGAGATAGCCCAGCCACGTGAAGAAGTCAAAGATGGCCAGGTGGAACCAGCAGGCGTCCTTGCAGATGGGCGTCACCAGGGAGATGATGAAGAAGGGCAGCCGGCACACGATGAAGGTCCCCAGGATGATGCCCAGGGTCTTGGTGGCTTTGCGCTCCCTGGAGGCCATGAGCTTCTTCTCCAGGAGGGCGTCGGAGACCCGCACCTTGACTTGGCTCACGCACACCGGGGAGCCGGACTCGCTGGACGCGTCGGGAGTGCGCAAGTTGAGAGAGGCGACCGAGGACGAGGACCCAGGGGAGTCGGTGATGAGCTGGGCGCGCGTGAGGCGCCTGCCGGTCCCGCTGGGCGTCTGCTTCAAGATCCGCGAGCGAGCCTCCGCGCAGATGCGGCCGTAGAGGGCGATCAGGAGCAGGGTGGGGAAGTGGAAAGCGCCCACCGTGGAGCAGACCCTGCAGAGGACGTGGTCGGTGTTCACCACGCAGTCCGACGCCTCCTCCTCGGCCTTGGCCTGCCGCCAGAAGAAGGGAGGATGGCGAGGAAGAAGACCCACACCGCGGTCTTGCCCGCCGCCCTCCTGGGGGTCCTTTTGGCCGAGGACTCCCGGCGTCGGGGATGGCCCGTTGCGGTCCAGGGCGAAGACGCACAGGTGCGGGATGGAAGCGGTGCAGCAGGTGATGTCCGACGACAGCCAGAGGTCGCAGACCGCCTGGTGCGGAGTCCAGCGACCGGTGACGGTGTACGTGGTGTCGACGGGCATAACCAGGATGGACACGCAGGTCGGTGACCGCCAAGGAGGCGATCAGGTAGTTGGCCGGGTGTGCAGCTTCCGCATCCGGGACACCGCGGCGATCGCGAAGGCGTTGGATAGCGTGGTGGCCAGGGTGAGGAGCGACAGCGCCAGGACCGGCAGCACCGTCCAGGGCATGGCGACCGAGTCCTGGTAGATGTAGCCCTCGGCGCTGCAGGTGTGGCTGGCGGCGGAGGAGAGGCTGACCCGAGAACCCCCGGCCGAGGCGCCCGCGGGCGGCGGCGGGGCGCCCCGAGCCCCGGGCTGCTCCACGGCCCTCCTCGCCCGGGCTGCGGAGCGCGGGTCGTGGGCATGGGGCGGACGAGGCAGAGGGCGGGAGGACCGCGGCGATCTCGGGTTCGCTCCCGCTCCGAGGGTGCCTCAGCGGCTTCTCCGCCCCGGCTCCCGGCTGAAGCTAGGGGTCATGGGCGCGGCAGCCCCGGTGGGCGGGCGGGCGCAGGCCCTGCACCCCAGTGCACCTGGCGCCGCGGCGTCTGGACTGTTCCCCTCCACGCCCGGTCCTAGCCCGTGGCTGCGGAGCACTGGCAGCCGAGTCACGCTCCGCTCCGACTCCCCGGAGACGTCCCGCGGCGCAGGGCGAAGTATTGCCGGAGATGGCTTCGGCCAAGGGGGTCTCTTCCCGCAGCCGCTCGGGGCTGAGCGTGCCCTATCCCGGGCGCTCCCGGGCGCACCGGCTCCGCCCGCAGTCGTTTCCTGGCAGCGTAGTCCGGAGCCCGCCGGCGGGCCGTGGGTTCGGGTCTCGCATTCCCGCCCGGTGCGCGCCGGGGACGGGGCACCGTCCCGAGGCGGCCGCCCGAGCGGGGCGGGGTGGAGTCTGGGCGCAACGCCGCGCGTGTCGCCGGAGCTCTGCCCACCCTGGCATTCGTGCGCGGGCCGCCCGGACGCGCCGCCCCGCGGAGACCGGGCCACGGAGAGAGGCCCGCGCCACGCAGCCGCGATCGCGGTGGCGCCTCTCGGAGCCATGCTGCGGGCGGTCGGGGCCGGAAGGCCGGCGCGGCGCTCGGGGAGGGGGCAGGCGTCTGGAGGAGCCGGAGGGACGCGGCGCGCCAGCCCTGGCGGAGCGTGTGCGCGGCGGCGCGGACCCACGCCTTATGTAGAGTCCGGGCCCGGTCGCCCGAGTCGTGCAACTCGTGCGGCGCTGCGAGCGCTGGCGCCGGTTCGGGCGTCTTCCCGTCCTCTCCCGCCCTCCTTCCTCCCGCCCCGTTCCCTTCCCGGCCGAGAAAGCTCCCGCCGGGTCCTACCGCCCTCCCCCTCCGCTCACCTCCCCCCACCACGGTCGCCCACCCGCAGCCGCCGCCCCAGCCGGGAACAGGGGCGGGGGCGTCCCGTCCTGCGCCCTGCGCGCCCCGGAGCTCCCCGCACGTGCCTCCGGCCGGACCCGGCGCCCTGAAGCCGGGGCGGCTGGCGCAGGCCCGAGTCCCATCCTGGGCTCCCAGCGCCCCCCACCCAGGTGGTCGGGGCTGGGTGGAGAAGCCCGGTCGCCCACCTCTCCACTCTGGAGTCGGATCCAGCCCCGAAGGCCACACCCAACCTAGAAGGCGGCGCTGGCAGGGTCGCAGCCGGAGGAAGAGGGCAGGGGTGTGCACTTCAGACTTAGGGCTTCAGGTCAACCTTAACTCTCCGGCACAATGAAAAGTAATTTTTCGCTTAGTTTTGGAAATGTGTGGTTTTCACTCAATCCCTCCCCTGTGACTGGGAGTCCGCAGGGAAAGCGAAAGGATGAGGAAGCAGTCTGCAGGCATGGAAAGGTATCACCAACAGAAGCCAACTGTATATGAAACTACAGGCACCGCGCCACCCTCCGCCCGCCGCTCAGCGGCTCTGAAAAACAGTCCCAGGAAGTATGTTCCTGCCCACCGCCTACCTAGAAAGGAGGTCATCAGGATTCAAGACAGCATGGGCACTGGGGCCACCACCAGCAGGAGGGGCATGCCCTCTGCCTTCCACAAAGGCCTGGGGATGCCAGCCGGGAATGGCAGCATGCCGGATCAGAGCCTGGGTCCCACCACCTCCAGCAGGTCCTGGTCCTTGGTTTCTCCTTCAAAGCAGACACGAGTGTAGCGTAGGGATACAAATCAGAGGGAAGAAAAGTGCCAAGAAAGACAATGTATGTTCAGACTTCAAGTCTACTGTGATCCCCACTAAAGAATTCCTGGGGCTTTAATCAGCGTCTGGCACCCAGAATCCTGCTAATAATTTTTAAAAAATGCATTGTGATGAATGTGTTCACATTACAAGCGAGTAAAATTTTAAAGAGCTGGAGATGATCTGATCCATCCACCTAGTTTTTAAGGATGAGTCATTGACATCTTTTGAAATAAATGCTTCTCACCCAACGTGACTGAGCCCAAACCCTAGTTTCCTTAATTCTCAGTTCCCTAAACCCGGCAGGCAGGCAAAAAATAAATAAATAAAATTAAAAAAAATAGAAAGCCTGCTCCATGCTGGCTTTTTTTTTTTTTTAATCTAGGCAGCAGGGGTGTGGAGGTAGACCCAGATCCAGGATTCTAGCCTCTCACATTCTGAAAGAGGCAGAAAGCCAGTCCATGAGCAAGGACATCATTAATGCCGTGTAATTTCCTAAAGCGCTGAATGTTAGGAAGAAAACGAAACACACCCGCGCGCTGACAGCGAGGGCACCCCTTTGGCTGAGATGCCAGCTCTCCAAGGACGTCCTCTAGATGCGTGCGGGCTGCAGCAGCCATTCCGAGGTTAGAGCACAGCCTGTCTCTCCTCTCCTGCAGCCAAAGCACCCAACACTTTTGCAAACTTAGAGCCTCGTTTTCGCCACGTCTCCGAGGGTCCTCGCCAGCCTCCCACTACATCCTTCCTCCCTCCCCCGCGCACCTTGCTAGCCTGTTACTTTGCAAACTGCAGAGCTCTCTTGGAAACTACGGGCGAGGGAAGCCGGGCCGGCCTGCTTAACCGCTAGGTGGGAGACTTCGCCAGGGCGGAGCGCGTGTGTGCTCGGCTGCGAGGGTGGGTGTATGCGTCGGGGGGAAGGAGGGTGCCAGGAAACTATTTTCCTAATATCCTAGGAGAGCTGGGAGCGAGCGATCGGAGAGAAGTGAGACGGGGACCGGCGGCGAGGAAGGGTCCCAAGAAGGCTACCGGCTCCATGTGGCCTTTCGCCTTCTAATTTCCGCCCTCGAGCGCACGGAGGAGAGAACCACTTGTTCCCCGTGGAGTTTGGGGACCCGTGGCTCTGTTGGGCAAAGTTCGATTTTACACTCTTTGGTGAGAGTCGCACGCACACAAACACCCAAACGTCCCAGACGCGATCCGGTTTGGAGCCCTGGTTCCCTGGCCAGACCTGCTTTCCACTCATCCCTGCCGCACTTAATATCGTGGGAAATGTAGGTAATAAGCACTTGGCATCTGTGTGTGAAACACATCCCAGAGAGCAGGAGACCCTGGAAGTGACCTGTGCCCGGATCACCCCTGCGGAGAGGGTGGCAACCAGCCAAGGTCCCTGCGAGAGGGGCTGCATCCCCAGAGGCGCCGGGGAGAACTTCCCCGAGTCTGGGGGAAATTCAGCCAGAGGCAAAAAGGGAAGGAACCGGGGAAGATGGAGATGAGATACCAGGGCGCCACAAAAGTCAGCTGGCTGGAAAGGACCTCCCGTGGGTTCCTGGGCACTGAAACCGCGAATGGATGCGCTCTCCTTATCAGTTCCACGCAGGTGAACCTGAGTAAGCGGAGGGGAACTGGAGCTGGAGTGAAGTCTGGGACTGGATGCAGGGCCAGATGGGGCGGTGAGAGGGTGGTGGAACAGAGGAGAAACCGCCCCAAACCCCCTCTCCCACTCTACCTCCCCGTCCCCCGGGGCCCTTGCGCGTGCCGATTGGCTGTGCTGCGGCGCAATTCCAGGCATTGGCTGGGAGGGTGCGGACTGGCATCAATGCCCAACCCCCACCCCCCCGCCGCCCCCCCCACTCAGAAGTCCGCTCCACCTGCGCCAGGTGAAGCCCACTCCGACCTGCAGCAGCTGGGCGCTCGTCCTGTTTGGGGGCGTAGGAGTCCCCTTTCAGCATCTCTGCATCCCTACTGTCTTCCTACCAGGAAGTCACTCTTAAGTTACCTGCAGGACAAGAGAGTCCTGGTTTCTTTTTTGCTTTGCTGAACTACAAGAGCGAAAACACTGCTGCTCCTGTCACAGGGCTCCTTGGATGCAGGAAAAGGCAGAGCCACGCCCACCACCCACACCCCTTGAAAAATCTACATGAAGTCCCTAACCACAAAGTGTGGAGGCCTGGCAAGCTGTTTCTCTCAAGTTGTGCTTCCTCCGTCTGTGGTCAGTGTATTATTATTATTATTATTATTATTATCATCATCATCATCATCATCATCATCATCATTGATTTTCTTTTCAATTTCCGCCTGAGAAATGGGCAGCAGGCGACGGCAGCTCTGTACCACACCCTCATGTGTGGTGGTGGCCCATTTTCTAGGTCCTCTTACACTTTAGTAACTATTCCTTTAAAAGGGTCGAGAAAGTACAAGGTCTGCCCAACACCTTGGTTCTTATCAGCCTTCGTGTCTTTCTTGATGAAAAATGAAAATGTTCCATTAAATGAACATACATATATAAACGCACACATGCAAATTTGGCAGACATTCTGGGGGTTTCCAGATCACATGAGGCCCAGAGCCCTTGTCATATTTCTTGGCCCTCACATTAGGCCTTTGACCCAGTATCTGCGCCATGGTACTTAAGTGCTGTCTGTTTTATTAGAAATGTTTAAGCCTTAGCAAATCATAAAGGTAGGTGCTTTATTCTCTAAATGTTAGGCTTGTGTAATTTAATCCCTGAAAATTAGTAACTTGCTATGTGTCTGTGTGTGGATGCAAATATTATGCAAGCCATGTTTGTATTTAAGGAAGAAAACAGGAAAAACAGAGCAAATATAACAGACATTTTCTAATGCCTGTTTCTGTCATAATAGACACTTTGCTACATTGAACAGATACTTGCAGCAAGTAGGTTATTGCTGGTTCAAAGCTAGCCCAATTCCAGCTAGATGAGCTAGCTCCCAGTTATGGTCTAATCACATATTTTCTGGCTAAAGACCTATGTCATAGAAGAAAATTTCTAACTTAAGGCTTAAGTAATATAAATAGAAGTTTCATGGAAGATGGGGCACTAAATTTTTCTTCTTGGACAGAGTGGAATTTGACAGTAATGAGAAACCTTTGAATGGAATAACAATGCAAATAAATCCATCAAACTTAGAAACAACTTGCTGTTTTCAGTTGGCATCTCTGTTTAGGATCAAGTCTCTCCTGAACAACCAAATCAAAGAATTTGATGGTGGCACTGTCTTTCAGTCTAAGGAAAGAAACAGTAGAAGTTGAACTTTTATTTTCAAAAAAATTTTTTTAAAAAGGCAAAATCCATGTTTTGCCAAAGAAAGGCAAAATTGTTATTATCAAACCAGGAAAATTTGCTTCACTCCATGTGGTAAGTTTTGGTCCTGTAAAGAAAACACACCATGCTGTTTATTTTTTATTACTTTTTCACCTGTAATTCACAAATAAAAATTGGTATTCTTTACTGAGACCTTTGTACTAGGCCGGACGCTATGTGTTCCGCATACAATCTGTCATTTAATTCTTAGAACATTAGGCCTCGTTATTATCATCCTTAATCTCTGGTTTAGGCTTAGGGAGTTTAAGTCATTTTGCCAATGTCAGACAGCTGGTAAGTGACAGAACCGGTTTTTAAACCCAAGTCTCTCCAGTTCCAAGTTCCAATAATTTACCAATATTCTACACTGAGTCAGCTGTGCAGCTCAGTGTTGGCCATTTTCACTGACCTGCCCTTGACTTTATTTCCTTCTGCCTGTGCGATGGCATCACTGTTCATAGCTAGTTGAGTCTCCAGAGTAATCTTCTGTTGATGCCTTCAAATTTTTATGATAGAGTGGAGGTAGGCAGGAGGCAGGGGATGGCTGTGGTAAACATGAAGTAGAAAACTATGCACCATGATTATGTGCTGTAGCTAATCATTTCAAAAGTTGCATTGATAGGTGATCACACATTCCCTCTTTCTACAGCCCAAATGGAAACCAGGCCAAGCTGCCATCCAAGAACATATTTGTCTTAATTATCTTTAGGGTGTGCTTTAACTTTCCGATCTCATCTTTCATTCTTTTCTCCTCCCTCTTTATTTTCCTTCTTGGTCTCCTCGTCTTTAACACGGCTCCCAATCCCTGCACAAAATAGACACACTGAAATACAATAATTAATGAATTAAAACTTTTTAAAGATTGTATGGATGGGATATATTATATACAGTGACATTCCCTGCTCTCCATACTTAGTCATGTTAATTGAACATCAGAACAATAACCTAGAATAATTAATTTTCTTTTTCCCCCTGTGTGTTGAACTTAACTGACTATTGTCCATCCTACTCCATGGGTTTGCAGCTCCACAAAGAAGCCGCAACTTATTCCTGGTAATAAAATAATTTAAGTAAAGTTGTTTAAAGGGCCTCTTACCAACAGGAAACTAGAAGTTTAGCATGCTCATTTGCTAAAAGCAATACAAACACAGAATCTAACAACCAACGTTCTAAAACTTTTGCACCTTATGTGTGGAAGAGCTCTTCCTAGCCTCATTTTGATCTTAGCTCTTCATGCTTTTTATGCAATTATAACATGTTTGGCTCTGTGGGTTACAAGGCCCCTGAAGGTTACAGATGAGAAACTATGCCAGGGAAGCATGTTGAATGCAGCCAGATGCCATATCTGTCACCTTCATGCAAAGGGTCGGGAAATCTAGAGTAAGCTTTATTTTTTTAAATTTATTTTTTCCCCTTGGGGAGTGGCATGCAGTTGTTATTTTGTTGTTGTTGTTATTGTTATTATTATTATTATTATTATTTTACCTTTTAAAAAATTTTATTATAAAGACATGGGGTACATTTCAGGGTTAGGTATACAAACATTGATCATGCAGGTACCCTTCCTTGTTGATGATGTATGCCCCTCCCTCCCCTAGCATTTTCCTTCAACTGCCTATCCCACCCCACTCCCCCCATCCCCCGACAGTTTCCTATTACTGCCAATTGCAACAAAGGCCTAACATCTAGGATCTACAAGGAACCCAAATGCGCCAAAAGGAAAAAAACAAGCAGCCCCATTAAAAAGTGGGCAAAGGATATGAATAGATACTTCTCAAAAGAAGATATATGGGCAGCCAATAGACACATGAAAAAGTGCTCAGCCTCACTCATCATCAGAGAAATGCAAATCAAAACCACAGTGAGATAGAGTAAACTTTAAAATGTAGACACCTAGAAGAATATAATAGTAATTAAGACTTTTATTACAAGTGATGGAAAGCCAATTTAATCAATTTAAAGACAAAATAGGAAATTTATTTCAAACAGTGGGGCCCCTTAAAATAAAAATTTAAAAAATGTAACTACAAAGCTTAGGACAGAGTAGGGATATAGCTGAGCCTTAGAAAAAACCTGCATTCTGGAACATCAACAGGACTCTCCTTTTTCTTTTAGCTGCTTCCTACTTGTAGTCTTCTTTCATCTATTTTATTGTAGATAGGCTTTCTCCAAGTTGTTGAAAGCACAGCCATGAACACCATGTGAGTTTGCATCTTGCATCTTCAATTATATTTCAGAAACTAACCTGAATCAGTTCCGAGCTCAGAATTTCCAAAAAATGGGTTCTGCACTTGAGTAAAATGTAAGAGTTTGTGAAAAATCAACAATCCCAAAGTAATGACTAAAAAAAGCTGTACATTTTAAAAATTGTACTTTAAAAAGTTTGAAGATCCATGAAAGCGAGATTTTGATTTTTAAAAAATTCCAGAGAAAGAAAAGCATTTTCTAGGTCAGTTTAGGATCACTGCCTGTTCTCTTTCTTTAAGATGTTTGCTGATTTGGGGCCACATTGTGGATCAGGCATGATCCAGGCAGTGGAATTCTACTGGGAAAAAGGAGAGCTTTAGAGGATCACTGGGACCAGTGCAGCATGTGGCCATTTGCTGTATGCTGCAACTAAACAGGAGACCAAGGAGTGGATGAGAAAATTCTAACAGACAAGTCAGACCTCCCACAGTCGTGAAGTGCTTGGAAGGAAAAGTCCCTTTAGAGAGCCTATGTCCAACACAAGACTGCATCCCTTGGCAAGCACTTGGCTAGATTTTGAAGCTCAATATGGCCAGAGTACAAGAGTAAAGCTCAAAATCTGTAAAAGCAGGACATAATTTTCTGCAGTATTTCAAGGCTGAGGAGACAGAGACCATCCAGATTCTCAATCCAAAGCAAGACACAAAGAGCAGGATGAATTACAGACAGACAGTGTCTAATTACTACTCAAGCTAGACTCAGCCAGAACTCTGATTGGTTGCTGTAGTCAATTCTGATGGGGAAATGGAAAAGGTGAATAATACTGTCTGAGCAAAATATTATCATTTGAACCCCCCACGGTCCTTTTAGAGACAACATCTGGTTACATAGTGGCAATAAAATGATTCATGAATTTAAAAACCTAGACAATATAAATAAATCCATACATAGTATTGATATTATAATGATCATGAAAGGACTTTAAAATACAGATGGTCCCTGACTTACAGTGTGGTTCAACTTATGATTTTTCAACTTTAAAACTATTTAGAAACTGTTTTTTGAATTTTGATCTTTTCCCAGGCCAGAGATAGGTGGTAGAGCAAATATTTCAAGAACATTTAAGGTAGCTCTGGTTAAGCTATGAGTACAGTAGCTCAGGTGTATTAAACACATTTTTGACTTCTGATTTTTTTCAATGTATGATGGATTTATCAGAGTGTAACTCCATCATAAGTCAAGGATCATCTGTAACTATTTTAATATGCTAAGGAAAAGTAGTCAAAATGGGTAAAAAGGCAAACCACTTCAACAATGAATGAAAATCTTTAAAAACAAAGTCCAATAGGCACTCCAGAAATAAACATACAGAATCTGATATCAAGTACTCACTTGGCAGGTATATTAGCATACCTGACACAGCAGAAGACAAAATTAGTATAGTCCAAAGACAATGTCTAGTCTGAAGCCCAGAGAGAGAAAAAGTGGAGAGCAAAGAACAGAACGTAAGAGTGGGACTGAGTCAAATATCTAAAATCCATGTACAGAAGGAAAGCAGCAAGAGAATGAGAAAGGAAAAGTAGCTGAAGAGATGATTTCCAAGAATTTCTAGAAATAGTGAATGCATCAAATAAACACAGTACTGAAGGAGCTCAAAGAACTCTAGCCAGAATAAATACAAAGGAAGCCACAGCTAACCACGTAATGACCAAACTGGTAAAAAACAAATGACAAAAAAAATGGATTAAACTGCCTGAGAAAAACACACATTATTTTCAGAGGAGCACCGGAAAGATTGAGGTTGACTTATTATTGACTTATTAACAGGAAACTATGAAAGTCAGGAGATAATAGAATGTCATCTTGTAATAGCTAAAAGTTAAAATAATAAAGATAAATCTATCAACCTAGAATTCTGCTCCTAGAGTCAATATTCTCTAAAAATGGTGATGACCTGCAGATGTTGTCAGTCAAACAACAGGCGAAAGAGTTTGTTGATGGCAGCACAAGAGTATAGGAAAAAATAAAGGCAGTTGTTCATGCCAAATGAACATGATACCAAATAACAGCACAGATTTCTTTCTTTTCTTTTTTTTTTTTTTTGAGTTGGAGTCTCACTCTGTCACCCAGGCTGGAGTGCAGTGGCACGCTCCTGGCCACTGCAGCCTCAACCTGCTATGCTCTGGCCAATCTTCCGCCTCAGCCTTCCAAGTAGCTGGAACTAAAGGCATGCACTACCACATCCAGCTAATTTTTGATTTATTATAGAGACAAGGTCTCGCCAAGTTGCCTGGGTGAGTCTTGAACCCATGAGCTCAGCAATCCACTCACCTTGGCCTCCCAAAGTGCTGGGATTACAGGCTCAGTCACCGAGCCCAGCCAACAGCACTGATTTCAAGACAGAATGAAGAGCAGGGGAGAGCGTAAATGTACGAGGAAATAAAAAATAATGTTTTCCAGGGCTTATATGTAGAAGTAAAATATATGACCACAATATTGCAATAACTCCAAAATGAAGGAGGGCTAGATAGAGTGAATCGTAGTCAGATTCTTGTACTGTTCAAGAAATGATAAAAGCATTTACGCTCAACAGAATGACCCAGAATCTGAAGGCCATAGGTGTTGGGAGCCAGCATTGAGGTTGGCCTGAGCTTTAGGGATCTAGGCGGGCTGCGGACCCTGAGACCACGAGGATGAGTTCAGGAGCTGATGGCCCATTTCCTTCCTTTACTGTTTGGCACGTTCCACTAACAGGGACTTTGATGAAACTTAAATCTCTGAGAGTACGACAGGCATGGCTTACTTTAGGAGTCCATTGTTCCCGTTTCTCACA
>CAUYQG010263509.1:0-12033 GCA_963574415.1 Tarsius wallacei
GGAGGGTTCAGTGGCCCTGAGCTTGCCACTGCACTCCAGCCTGGAAAACAGTGTCAGACTCTAACTCAAAAAAACCTCAACAACCCCCCCCCCCCCCGAAACATGGCCAGACCACCCTGAATCTACCCTCAGAAATCAACAGTTGACTTTCTGATATTGTCTCTTCAGCTATTTTTCTGTGCTGATGTGGGCATATATTTTAAAAATGTATTAATCCATAAGAGCCTTACTTACAGTAGCATCATGTTTTTTTTTGTTTGTTTATTGAGACAGGGTCTTGCTCTATTGACAGACTGGAGTGCAGTGATGTGAACATAGCTCAATGCAGCCTCAGTACTCTTGCCTCGGTCCCCACTGATCTCAAACTCCTGGCCTTAAGTGATCCTCTTGCCTTGGTCTCCCAGAGTGCTGGGATTATAAGTGTGAGGTCAACATCATGTTTATTGACTGCATATTGATTTCCATTTTATTTCATGCCATCATTTATGCATTTAGCAGTATTTTTGAGGGTCTAATACGTGCCAGGCACTGGTTGGAGATGGTGAAGATATCAGATAGACCTATTAATTCTCATGGAGCTTATAGTTTAGAGGAAAAGACAAACAATATGTATGTAAACAAGTAGGTGAGAATTTTAGCCGGGTATGGTGGCTCATGCCTATAATCCCAGCACTTTGGGAGGCCAAGGTGAGGGGATTGCCTGAGCCCATGGGTTCAAGACCAGCCTGGGCAACTTGGCGAGACCTCATCTCTACAATAAAAATTAAAAAAAATTAGCCAGGCATGGTGGCGCATGCCTGTAGTTCTAGCTACTTGGAAGGCTGAGGTGGAAGGATCACCTGAGCCCAGCAGGTTGAGGCTGCGGTGACTGTGAGCGTGCTACTGTACTCCAGCCTAGAAGACAGAGTGAGACTCCAACGCAAAAAGAAAAAAAGAATTTCAGACAATGCTAAGAGGAAAATAGTACAGGGCACTGAGTGTGAGCACTTGAGTAGGTTTGTTAGGAAAGGCCTTTCTTAGGAAGTAACATTTGAGATTCCAACAGTCACGGAAGACCAGCTTCTTGAGAATCTAGGGGAAGAACATTTTAGACAGAGGATTAGTCTGTGCAAAGGCCCTGGGGCAGGAATGTGCTTGGTTTGAGGAACGGTAAAAAAATTGGTTGGAGCAGAGTGGGCATGTGGGGGATGAACTAGGTGAGGTAGGTAGGGGCTAGATTTTGTAGTGCCAAGTAGACATGAAGTCTGGAGATTTTATTTAAGGGCAGTGGAAGTTAGTTGGAGGATGAGCTGTTAGGAGGAGCGCAACATAATAGGAGCTTCACTTCAAAGGCTTTCTCTGGCTGCTCTGTGGCTGTCAGGGGAAGCAGAGAGACCAATTAGGAGACTTTTGCAGTAACGGGATGGTACTGGCAGTGGAGGGGGTGTATTTGGGTGGTGGAGCTGTCGGGGCTCATGGGATTGGATAGAGTGGGGAAAGGAAGGGAAAGGAGGAATCAAGAATGAGTCCTAGTTGGTGGCCTCAGCTACGGCATTGAGGCATTGCTCATTGAGACAAGGACGTGGGGATCTAGAGTGTTCTTCTGGGACATTCTAACTGAGATGTCTGTTAGACACCACAGTGGTGATGTTGAATAGGCAACTGTCCAGAAATCTGGGGAGGAGTCCTGTCTGGAGATAGAAATTGGAGAGCCATTAATGCAGAGGTGGTGTGAAACCATAGGCTAGGTGAGACCACCGTGGGTGCAGAAGGTAGACGGATGAGGGGAGACTGAGCCCTGAGCAGAGCAAGTAGAGCCAGCACAGGAGTCTGCAGGGGAGCCAGAGCGGCCATGGTAAACCAGGTCCTATGAGATGGAAGCCAGAGAAGGACATATGTTCAGGAGGGCACATTCGTTTTCTGTTTGTTGCTGTAACAAATTATCACAAATTTAGTGGCTTAAAACAACACAGATATCTTAACTGTTCTGTAGGTCAAACATCTGACATAAGTCTTGCTGGGCTGCAATTAGTGTGGCTGGGCTGTGTTCCTTTCTGGAGACTCTAGGGAAAAGTCTGTTTCCTTGCCTGTTCTACCTTCTAGAGGCCAATCACATTCCTTGGCTTGTGGGTCCTTCCTCCATCCTTGAAGCCAGCAGCTAAAGTCTCTGGGACCCTGCTCTGTGACCCCATCATTTTATCTTTTACTGATTCTGACTTCTCCTTCCTCCCTCTTACTCCTTAAGGACCCTTCAAATTACATCGAGTCCACCTAGATAATCCAAGATAATCTCCCTATTTTATAGTCAACTGATTGGCAGCCTAAATTCTGTCTGTAACCTTAATTCTCCTTTGCCACGTAGTGTAACACATTTATAGGTTCTGGGGATTAGGATATAAATGTCTTTTGGGTCACTATTCTTTCCATCACAGAGGGTGTCACAGAGGTTACTGGGAAGTTGAGTAAACAAAGGATGGAGAAGTCACCATTGGATTTGGTCCCCTGTTGACTCTTAGTAACCTTGGTGAGTGGTTTTAGTGGAATATTGGTGCTGAGGCCCGATTGGAGTAAGGTGACGAGCCAGAGGGGTAGGGAGGTGGAGGTTGTGTGACTTAATGACTGTGGGAATTTTGCCATGAAGGAAAGTAAACTGGAAAGACTTACAAAGCAAAAGCACCAGGAACAGCTTTGAGAGAGTGAGGTGGGAGACCGAATGTAGAGCAGAGGTTCAGGGAAGACCTGAAATCAGTTAACTGGATGAAGAACCTGGAATGAAACCAAGAAAATGGTTTATAAAGATGGAGGTAGACGGAGATGGAGTCAGTGTGATTATTTACAAATAAGCAGAACGTACTGATGGCTCCAGTGCTTGTGCCTGGATCAGTGGATAGGATTCTTGTCAGCAACCTCTGCGGGGCCCCGCAACACCACATCAGATACCCTCATCATGCCGTGAGTGGTTGGCCAAATCTTTGCAGTTAGTGTAGAACTCCTGCCCTTTCTTCCTGGGGAGGCTGGAGCTGCCGTGGTCTGGCCCTGATTCAGCGCCATGGTGGAGGTATACTCTGTGCAGCACAGAGTTGTGTCCTCTCCTCTACTGCTCCCACCATTTCTGGACTCCTGCTCTCTCCCCATACCTGCTCATGGCAGTTCTGCCTTAGCTTCCTTGATTCATTACATTTTAATCACGTCTGTTTCCGCCACGGTGTTTATTGAACAACAGGCTCTGGGGAGTACAGTGGTGAACTGTGGGGCTGTGTTCTAGTGGACACGTCTCACAGTCAGCAGGGCCACCCGTGGCTGTCATCTCCCAGGAGGCCAGACATGGAGTTGTACAGTCCACTCTCTTCTCATGACTCTTGATAATCTGAGCAGCTTGCTGTGGGGCCCCTGTTCACCTCATGACTGTGGGGAGTGTCTGGGGTGGCCAGTGCTTCCTGCTGTTGGCACACTCTTGCTGCATACCCAGTTACCCACAATCACTCTCGCTTCCTTCACTGACTCCTCAGGCCCTTCCTTAGAGGTCTTCCCTGAACCTTGGTTTCCAGGAGTCCACCGGACGTTTGAACTTCCCTACAGATCCCTCAACTTTCCTGTCCCCTCCCTGTTTACCTGCCTGAACAAGTCCTGATCCCAGTGGGCCCCATCTCCTGGCTTCTCTGTGCTGTACCCGAGCAGCTCAGTGCTGCTGGAGGAGAACAAGAGAACGAAGCCGACTGTCACCTCAGTGAATTCTTGGTTGTCAGCCTCGAGGGGGCAGTTATTACTACCCAGGGTCTTCTGGCCTGTTCTGCCTCCCCATGACTGCTTTGTACTTTCTGTCTTCTTCAAGCAAGACAGCCCTTTACCACGTGCTGCCTTGAGCCGATGAGCCTACCTCACCTTTAGAAGACAGACACCAGTGGGATCTCCAGCTCTTCCACCACCAGACTGCGCACATGTCTGCCCTCTCTGTCCAAGGCCAGGCTGTGCACATGCACTCTGGACCCAGCCCTCTCTTCTCTTCAGGGCGTCTGTCCAGCAGCCACTGTGTGTACTCCTGTGTCACCAGTCCCTCTGTGTCTACCACGTCATTCAGACTAATGCGGAGATCTCTGGCTGTCCCATCTTCCCACAGAAGAAAAACCTCTCTGATCCACAGTCTCTATCAATAGTGCCATTTGAAACAGTCCTCTTAGGCTGGGCACAGTGGCTCACGCCTGTAATACCAGCACTTTGGGAGGCCAAGGCAGGAGGATTGCTTGAGCCCAGGAGTTAGAGACTAACCTAGGCAATATAGTAAGAGCGCCTCTCTACAAAAAATAAAAAAAATTAGATGGCCGTGGTGGTACATGCCTATATTCCCAGGTACTCAGGAGGCTGAGGTGCAAGGAGGGCCTAGGCCCAGGAGGTTGAGGCTGTGGTGAGCCATGATTGTGCCACTGCACTCCAACCTGGGAGACAGAGTGACACCTCCTAAACTTTGATCCCCCCCCCCCCAAATCCATATATTTCTTCTACTTTCTCACTTTCCACTTATTCTTCAACTACACTTGTCCATCCCCGTCTACTCTGTGGAAACTGCCTTGCAAATTTTCTGGCAACATTCAAATAACCAAACCCAGTGGACACTCTTCACCCTACTCTGTCTCTTGACAACTTTTAGCACAGTGACCCCTTCTGTCATCCCGAGACACTTTGTTCTCGGGTTCAGTGCTTTCTGGTGTTCCTCTTGCATCTTGGGTCACCTCCTCTCAGACTGCCTAGTCACATCTTCCTTCTTAATTCAGCTTTTCAAGGGGGAGGTCCCTTGGGGGATCCTGCTGTGTGACTTCTCTTTTCATACAACACTAAGTAATTTTATCTCCTAAGAGCACAGACTACCATCCCTATGTCCCTAATTAAGCCCTGACTTCCTCAGACACTGACTCAGATGCTTTGCAGGCACCTCAGACATACAGAGTTCATTTCAGAACTGAGCTCTGACTTTCCTCAGACCCGCTGGCCCTCCAGTGGTCCTTATTTTTATTTCTAAGATCAAATGTAGCACCAAACCTTCTGGAGCCTTCCTATACTACTCTCTGTCACAGGGTTTCTTGGTGCGTGAGCCCTTTTGCAGTCCAGTGAAGAAGTCTGTGGATTCCTCCTCAGAATCATGTCTTTTAAATTTTTTTTTTTTTTAGTTGAAGTCTCACTCTGTCACCCAGGCTGGAGTGCAGTAGCGTGATCATGGCCATTGCAGCCTCAACCTGCCTTTCAAGTAGCTGGGACTGTAGGTATGTGCCACCATGACTGGCTAATTTTTTTGATTTATTATAGAGACGAGGTCTTGCCATGTTGCCCAGGTTGGTCTTGAACCCCTGGGCTCAGGCAGTCCTCTTGCCTCTGCCTCTCAAGGTACTGGGATTACAGGTGTGAACCACAACAGAATTATATCTTAAATCATGTACTGGCTTATAAGGACACCAACTATTGAAATGCATTTATCAAAATGTTAGCAAAAGATTTGTGATGTAATCATATATATGCTTACTAAGTGTTTTTAAATAACAAGATCTAGTGGTGGGTCTGTAACTACTATACCTTTGAAATATTGGTGAACAGAAATAGTATTTCGTATCATGCTATCAGTAATTGGGGTAAAAAAAGTCTGTGATTGAAAATTCGTGGCACTGCCCATAGTGCCGAGGTTTGTTGCCTATATTTACAATGAAAGTACTGCATTTCAGGTGGAAGCTAGTGAAATAAGGATGTCATTCTTTTATCACCCATCTAAGTTCATGGCCTCCATGTTCTATCTTTGCTATTTAATCCTTCTACTTCTCTCCATCATCATTGTGACACCTCTTACCTGGACATGTTATTTCCCACCTTTACACCCTTCAATTTGTTTCACTGTTCTCTGGGTTTAACTCTGAACATTCTTAGGGCCGACACGTCCCCCTTCAGTCTGGCCCCCTGCGCTGACCTCGTTGCAGGCTCCTCATCCCTGTTTGCTGTGCTCCAGCCATGCTGTTCTTCAGTTCTTCATAGTGCCTTGTCTTTACCACCACAGGACTGTTGCACATACTGCTTCCGTCTTTTGCTACACAGTAGTAACCATGTTACCATAAACTTAGCAACTTTGAACAGCATACACTTATTTCGTGACTGTTTTATTCTGGAGTGCAGCTGGTTCCTCTGCTTTCAGGTCTCACAAGGTTGTGTCAAGGTGTTGGTGTAAGCTGAATTCTCGTCTGAAGGCTTGATGCTTTTGCCAGTAGTTGTTGGCCTAATGAACTATTGGACTAAGGCTTTCAGCTAGTTGTCAGCTGAATATTGCCCTCAGCTCCTTGCTGCTTGCTTGTGCCTTCCCAACTTAGCTATGTGGCTTCCTCAAAGCCATAAAGAGGGAGAGAGTCCTGGCGAGAAGGATATGTCATAATCTCATGTGAGGTAATCACCTGCATCCCATCACTTCAACAGCCGTTATATGAGGAGTTTTAAAGTAGTTGTTTAAAATAAGAGGGAAAAAAACAACTCTCTTTTCTTCCTCAAATTTCTTCTCATTCCTTCTTCTCTTCTTTCAAAAAACATTTCATTCAATAAACATTTACAAAATGTTTGCTGAGTGCTAGGGTTGGAAACGGGATGAATAAGGCAGGAAGTTGCAGTTTGGAACTACATGTTTTTCATTTGAGTATTAGTATTTAAAAAATAATTTTTTATCTTTAGAGACAGGGTCTTGCTCTGTTGCCCAGACTGGAGTACAGTGGTGCATCATAGCTTACTGCAACCTTGAACTCCAGGGCTCAAGTGATCCTCCCATCTTAGTCTCTCAAGTAGCTGGGACTTGCAGGCATGCACCACTACGTCCAACTAATTAAAAATTTTTTTTTTAATTTTGGAGTTGGAGTCTTGCTATGTTGCCTGGCTGGTTTCAAGTGATCTTCCAGCCTCAGCCTTTTGAGTTGCTGGGATTACGGGCTTGGGCTACCTGGAAAATATTAGGATTTTTGAATTGGGGGGTCTGGCAATTAAACATTTAAACAATTTTTTTTAGAAATTGAACCATTTTTTCAAACATAATCTTATGGGGTACCAAAATCCATAAAACAGATCAAAGTGGAGATGCTTTGGTTGAAGCCAGGGAGTGGGGCCAAACTCTGCCTTTTGGGACTTTTTGCCTCCTTTGGTGACAGCCACCACAGTGAGTCCTTGGAACCCCAGGTGTTGGAAGCAAAGTTAGAACATTAGAGCTCTAGTCCAAACCAAAACACTAGTGGAGGAAACTGGTACTCAGAGAGGTGGAAGACCAAGTTAGTGCAGACCCATTCATTCCTGGACCAGTGACTCAGATGTGGGAGGTGCTGGCCTTAAAGGCTATCCAGAAATCAGTGGGTGTCATAGTATGCTGGGATGCTATGCAGTGTGGCAAAAACGTCCTTCCTGCCAGGCTTGGAGAAGCCAACCCCCCTTCTGCTCCTAGTTGTCAGTGCTTATTCTGTATATTGGTGCTTCTCAGCCCTGTTGCATATTAGAATCACCTGGATAGCTTTTTAAGCATATCAGGGTCTAGGCCCTAGCACAGACTAATTCAGATGGAGTCTTTGGAGGTAGGGGCCCAGGCTTGGGATTTTAAAAGGTATCTAAGAGATTCTAAAGTGCAGGCAGGGTTTAGAACTACTGGCTTAAATCTATTGTTGACTGCTTTAGAAATAAGTCTTTATATTAAAGAGACCGGTTAAAAGTAAGCAGAAGGAAACCTAGAGGGGAACATTTGTAATAGACAAGTGGACATTATTAGGTATACAGTTACATTATTAGAAAGTAGATTATCTGAATAAACTGATACTTCTGAATTTGGATGAAAACTCTTAAGAACTATACAACACGCAAAACTTTGTATCTGTTAGGACAAAGTTTATTCATTTCTGTTTTCATGCAGCCTTCTGTATACTTTTTTTCTTTCTGAATATTTCAGCCAAATATGATGAAGCATCTGTTTGTGGGAATTATTTGAAAATTTCCAATGGAAATTATTTTTTTCTTCATTTTTTCCCGTAGTCTATCTCCAGCAGTTAACCACTTTTCTCTGTCTATACCTTAAGTTTCTTAAATGACCATTCCATTCCATTTTACAAGATCTGTTTCTGAGGAAGTTCAGTTGTTAGAAAATTTTATGTTGTTTACTTAGGGAAAGATCTGGAAAAATGATCAAGCAGTTAGCCCAAACCCAATGTAGGGTGTTCTCAGAGTAGTGATTGGTGATTAATGGTCTCTTATAACTTTTTCCCTGAGGATAGTCTTATTAGTATGAGAGTAATTCTAACTATCCTCGTTGTACAACTCCAGACTTCTTTGACTGTGCTTCTTTCCGACATTGACATAATCCCACAATGACAACAGCTTTAGTATAATTTCTAAAACATTTTACAAATATGTCATGATGGTTAAGCTCATTTTGCTTTCTAAATTTCCAAAATAATTGGTTTCCTCCTAGCCCATTGATTGATTTACAATTTTTTTACCGCTTATTTTTTTTCATATTATTCATTTGCACCGCTGAATTGCTTGTGATTTTCTGTAAATTGATGCCAGTCTTAATGGTTTAGGCCTGTATCTTCCCACTTTTTCATGGCATTGCATTAGAAATGCAATTTAATCTTCAGGTTGTCTAATTGTTTTACTATTTTAACTTTTGAAATGTGAGTCAGAAATTTTATATGTGTGTGGGTAAGTTGTATACACATATGTCATGTATATATGTATGCGGGCACCATATTATATACATGTGTGTTCTGTGTATGTGGGTGAGATTAGGTGTAGTTGTAAGCTTGTGAGGGTCTGTTGGCTGATCTGGTAGCTTCTCCTCCTTTTCAGTGCATCTCCAGCACTCTGTGCCTCCATGGTAGTTAACACTTTTTAAGGATGGTTTGGAAGATTCAGTGAGTTAACAGGTATGTTGTAAACATTAGTTCATTTGCCTGGCATTTATTCTATGTAGTAAATAAATATTAAATAAGATACAAAAAGCACTAACTATAAAGGAAAAGATTGATACCTTGGATGACAGTAAAATAACTTCTTTTTATCAAAAGACACCATTATGTTAATGAAAAGTCGGGTAATAGAGTGAGATTGGCCAACACAGGCCTATATTCAGAATATCTTAAGAAGTCTTATAAGTCAGTGGAAAGAAGACAGACAACCCAGTAGAAAAATGAGCAAGAGACTTGAACAGGCATGTCACAGATGGTCAGTAAACATAAAGGCTCTCCACTTCATTAGTCATCAGGGAAATGTAAAATAAATTCGGCAGCAAGATGCTATTGTACATTTAAGTGGCTAAATTTAAAAAGATATCATCAGCTGTTTGTTGGCGAGGAACAGAGCAGTGGGAACTTTCATATACAGCTGACGGGAATGAACATTAGTTTAACTACTCTGGAAAACTAGAATTATCTATCACAGTGGAAGATATGCACACCATACATCTCAGCAGTTCCATTCTATGTGTCTTCCCAGCAGACTGTACAGCCATGAAAACTAATAAACTAATGCTATAGTCAAGAAATGAGTAACTCTCATAAACATGATGTTGGGAGAAAGAAACCAGAAACTCAAAATTATGTATAGCATGATACAAGTTCAAAACAAAGGCACAATGCTTATGGTGTTGCAAGTTGGGAGTAATTACCTTTGGAGAGTAGGGACGGTGTGTTGGGAGGGCTTCTGGGGTTCTGGTGATATTCTGTTCATAGGTGTAGTTACATGCACACATGCACACACGAATACACTTGTGAATTGTGCTCTTTTCTTTTGTATATAATATTTTAATAAATAGTTCACTAAAATGGTATATGTTATAAAATATATTATTGAATAACAGTGAGAAATGAGCAAAATACAGCTACATGCAGTGACATGAAAGAATTTCACAAAATGCATAGTATCTAATTTTATTTTTCTTGAGTTCAAAAAGAGTCAGTGCTAAGCTGTTGACTAGTGTATGTCAGTCAGGATTTAGTCAGGGAAGCGGAACCACTGTGAGGATTCTGGAGTGAGGAATTTTTTTGTTGTAGGAATACGATCTTATACAACTGTAGGGGGAAGCTGCAAAAATAACAGCCCAGGAGGAGGAATTAGGGATCAGGGAAAAGTTGCTGAGGTATCTCTCCTGAAGCATCTGCATGGGTGGTGGAGTTAGAACTTGTGGAGTGGGACCACAGAGGGAAATATGATGAAGACTGAGAAGCTCTGACTTCTGTGGAGCAGCTGGTGCTGTAAGTCTGCCGACTAGCGTCTGATGGTAGACTGGGGCTGCTGTAGGTTAGCAGGGCCAGCTGGTGGGGAAGAAACTAGTGAAAGAAGCAACATGCTTATGGATAAGCGGGAGCTCTGGCACCTCTTTTTCTATCTGTCACCACCTCTAACTACCTTGGCCTTCAGAAAGTAGTGCCTGTTCCACTTTTCACCCTTCAAATCTTGTGCAGATTCAGGGGAGAGAACACTGGGAAATTTCAGCTTAGCCAAATCGTGTTAAAAATTTGACCATAGTGATGGTTGTACAACTCTGTGACTATACTAAAATATACTCTTTAAATGGGTAAACTTTATAGTATGTGACTTCTATCTCAATGAAGCTGTTATTTAAACAAAACCGCCACCGGTTGAAAACTCTAAAAAAAAGGAAATAATTCCAAAAGTCAGGATAAGTGTACCTTTGGGAGGTGTTGGGTAGGTTGTGAAAAGTGTCTTCTGGGTATTAGAAAACTTTTTTCCTTGATGTGGGTGGAGGTTCCACAAGTGTTTGCTTTGTTATCATGCAGTCTTCTGTAAAGATGTATCACAGAGAATATAGAAAAGACATGAATTCCTAGTCCATTGGCAGCAGGTAGTGAAATCAGTGCTGAATATAAAGTTGTGGGGGCACAGTAAGGTTTAGTCTTCATTTTGAGCTTTTTAATGATTAGAAGATGTCAACAGAGATGATTTAAGCGCTGCTTCTTGAGGTCTATAAGTTTCAAAGTAGTAATTGCTTCTTATCAGATCGTATCCTATGTTTCTCTAAACCACAATTCTTTGATAAGCTAGAGGGTAGCTAACTATGATCTGTTTGTTAACAGATCTCTAGGTCTCCTAACAGGTCCCTGAATAAGTTTTGAAGATAGGTTAATGGGATATTTCTATCACTTTGTACTGTATATGTTTGGTTTTAAAGTTTGAACTAAGATTCCTTTGTACTTAAAAGTAGATTTTACAGGTTCATTAAAACTTTCACTCAAATCTATTTTGATAATCTGAGAAATCAGAACTTTCTTATCATCTAAAATTATTGGAAAATACCCTTATCTACTCTCCATTTACATGGAGCCACTTTTCATTTGAATGTTTGTTATGGCTCTTTTTATTCTCTTTGTAATGAGGAAACAATTGCCCACATAAAGATATGCAACTTTCTGCCTGGGGCTGTAGTTGTACCATAGTTAGGAAATGGAAGTGAAGGTTTTTTAAAAAGTTTAAAAACAGAGTCATTTGCAAAGACTAGACAATTTTTTTGCTATAGTTATGAAGACTTTTAGCTTTTCCTCTTATAGAACATATATAGAATGCATTTTTGAGTGAGGAGATTTAACTTTTTAACTGAAAGGAGCTCCCAAGCAGGATATTTCTACTTGGGTTAAATCTGTAATAATGAAAGATCATTGGTAGTACTAAGCCATGTTGGCCGTACTACTAAAATTGGGCTATGTGGGCCCAATAAGGATGAGCACTGAAGATTGAAGCCTAGTTGCGAAGAGGTCAGAGGAGCCTGACTAGAGTTTGGTTGAACAGACACTCTTGGTCAGTACTTGAGCCTGGCTAATTGGAAGTAAAGAAAAGGTGACTGTTAGGGCGTGGGCAGAGATACACCAAAATTAGATTAGAAAAGAAAGTTGATTTAGAAAGTAGATTAGAAAAGAGTGGATTCATTTCTCAAAGGAGAGAAGGGGCGAGATGCTTGAAGGAAACGTGGCAGTGAATGTTGGAGGTCGAAAGCTTTTTTTTTTTTTTTTTTTTTTTTTTTGGTTTGTGTGTAAAAATTTAGCCCAA